>CABHPQ010000839.1:42046-68899 GCA_902168405.1 Peromyscus aztecus | reverse complement strand
GGGAGGTTTTAAAAAAAGCATCGCTAACGTCTTAATCGCGCCAGTGGAAAAGATCCATAACATGCATACACAGATGGGGATTTCAGCAGAGGAGGAGTTGGTAGTGAAAAACGGTACAGAGGAAGAGTGCCTTCAAGGGACCTATGGGTTGATGTGAATTGCCAGTGAACTTTAAGGAAGTCTATAGAAATTATCCAAATCGGGGCTGGTGAGATCGATGGCTCGGCAGATAAAGGTGCCTTGCTGCCAAGCCTGACCTGAATTTAATCTCCAGATCCCACATGGTGAAAGGTGAGAACTGACTCCACATTGGTTCTGTGGCACATTGTGGTGGCTATTCTTGGTTGTCAGCTTGACTATATCCGGAATGAACTACAATCCAGACATGGAGGGCACACTTGTGATGTGGATCTTGAGGCAAGAAGACAACATGCCTTTGATCCAGATCTTGAGGCTGGAAGGCACACCTTTAATCCAGATCTTGAGGCGGGAAGGCACACCTTTAATCTGGGCCACACCTTCTGCTGGAGGTCTGTATAAGGACAGTGGAAGAAGGAAGGCTTTATTCATTCTTCACCTGCTTGCCCAAGCCTCGTCCATTCCTTCACTGGCCTTGGAGCCTACTTTATGATTCTAGAATATACAGAAGACCAGCTGAGACACCCAGCCTTGTGGGACTGAGCAACTACTAGATTCTTGGACTTTCCATTCATAGCTAGCCATTGTTGGACTATAGCCTGTAAGTCATTCCAGTAAATTCATATATATATATATATATATATATATATATATATATATTCATTCCATAAGTCTTATGACTCTAGAGAACCTTGACTGACTAATACACTCATGCATACCTATACAAAATCAGTCAATAAAAATATAATTAAATTATGGCTGGTGAGATGGCTCAGGGGTTAAAGACATTTGCTGCCAAGGCTGATGACCTGAGATCAGTCCCCAGGACCTATACTGTAGGAGAGAATCACTGCAAGTTGTCCTCTGACCTCTTCATGAATTCCATGGATGCACGATCTCTCCCCAAATAAACAAGTGTAAATAATTATCCAGTTGAAGTATGTGGGAATGGAAACCATACTCTCTGATTTCACATTGTTTTGTAGCCCAGACTAGGCACAGTCAATGTTTTTTGTTTTGTTTTGGTTTTGGTTTCTCGAGACAGGGTTTCTCCTTGTAGTTTTGGTGCCTGTCCTGGATCTCACTCAGCTGGCCTCCAACTCACAGAGATCTGCCTGGCTCTGCCTTCCGAGTGCTGGGATTAAAGGCGTGCGCCACCACTTACCCAGTAGGCACAATCAGTCTTATACACTTGACAAACCTGGGTGACGCTGAGCAGGTGTTACTTGCTCTGGATTTGAGCTTACTTGTCAAGGAGGCTTGCATTTTGTGGATGAGATATGTATAGCAGGCAGAGCAGATTTGAAGTGTGATGGTTCTTGGTTCCGATGGTGATGCCCCCTCTCTTGGTCTTACAGATGGCATCCGAGGCAGAGCCCCGCCCCCTGGGCATGTTTGAGTGCCAGCTCTGTGCCTTGACAGCTCCTTACAGCTACGTGGGGCAGAAGCCCCCAGACACCCAAGCTGTTGTGTGAGTATGCACTCTGAGCCAGTGCTCAAGAAGTTCTGTCCAGTATTGCTTGGCAGGTGCTGTGTAGATTATGATACCTGGCTTGGGTGTTGCACTTTAGATCAGTCCTTGCTCTTGTTCTGAATGCTCCAGGCATAGCCTGAGGAAGCCCCAGGCAAGGCTGCAAAGCTTTTTTAAAACCTCTGTGAGGACTCCCTGCCCTCCCTGTAGGTGCTGCTGACTGTTAGGCACTCGATCTGTCTATGAGGTGGAAGCCTTGTGGCCCAGGCCAAACAGCAATGGAGGAGCATGGTGGCTTTTTCATGTGGGACTGTGCCCTATGCTGTCCCTGCTGGTGGTATCTGGACTGGGTGGGTTCCCAGTGGTTCCTAAGGACCAGCTTCCTGAAGGTCTGCTTCATGCAGGTTGGGAGCAGAGATGGTCCCAAGCTTGTTGATTTGTGTGGCTCATCCTTCTTCAAGCATCATGTGAGAAAGCGGCAGGGGACCAGGCTCATTTCCTTGTCTTCCCTGGATTATCATGCCACTCGATTGCTCTCATCCTGATGTGTGTGGGACGGAGAAGAATGTGCCCCTTCCCTTGCTGACCTCATGAGCCCACCTAGTGAATCCTACTTGCTCTGGGGTGCATTGAGAGGCTTCCACTGCACCTTGTGGAGCTGAGGCTGGGTCACATTTCAGTTCCCACCTGCCCACCAGCCACCAGGCTTTCTACCATTTCCCCACTGCATAGGTAAACTAGTTCCTGCCCGCTGAGGTTCCTGCTGCTGCTGTACAGCTCTGCCATAGCTCACAGCAGAATGTCCCTTTTCCACAGCCTCCTGGAGGAGAGCTACATCATGAAGGATCCCTTCTCCTCAGACAAGGCCAGGTTTCTGGTCCTCGGCGCACGGTGCAGTGTGTGCAGCAGGCTGGTGTGTGTGGGCCCGGTAGGTACACCTGGGGACTTCCCGTTTGTGCGCCCCGCCCCCCCCCATCTGGGGACCTCCTGATCACCAGCTGGAGAAAGGGTGGGGGTTCTTAGCTGACAGCTAGCCCATCCTTTGGGTCACAAGGGCAAAGGGAAGGGGCAGTGAGGGCAGGTAGAGCGTCTCAGCCTGGGGTGAGCAGAGGGACTCTTAGCAGTAGTCCTGCAGTAGTCCGAGAGCCCCCGGGCACCTGCTGCAGGGTCAGTGCACACAAGGGGCCTTGCCACAGGTCATGCCCAACAACTGTCCCCTCTCTTTGCTGTCTGGTTTATGTATGGGATAGTGGCAGGAGCCTCAGGTCCCACCACTTGGAGGGAAGACTGTGGAGGGAGTGTTTGAGGTCAACAGACTGGAAAAGTGGTCTGGGGCCAGCCTCTGAGGAACCTCAAGTGCCACTCCTTGGATTTGGGCTGTGCTTGGCAAGCAGACGTGGGGGTTGCCTCAAGAATGCCATGCATCTTCCCCTTTCTTGGATTAAACAATACTTTGTTAGTAAGGTGATCTCCATTGCAAAGGATTGTTCCTCAGAACTTCAAGCGGGATGGCCACCGCCAGCCCTTGGTGCTTTTTTGTTGTTGTTGTTGTTGCTCAGGTTGCTGCATCTCCCTGTGCCTTACGTGGGGGAGGCGACACTGTGTCCCCCAATGTTCTAGCCCTGTTCCCTCTCACAGGACTGCAGCCTGTTCTACTCCAAGAGGGTCTGCCTCCCCTGCGTTCAGGAGAATATCAGTGCTTTCCCTCAGGAAATCCGGCAGGATGTGGAGAAGAGAAAGGGCGACTCCAAGAGACCTTCCAGCCATTCCTGACTGGCAGGCACACAGCCTCCTGTCCATTGTTGTATTGGCTTGGCCAAGGTTCTGGCTGGGAGCTGTGTATCTGGCCTTCTCTGAACTGTGGAGTACCTGCAGCCCTGGGAACTAAGGAGCTGGCCAAGACTGAGGACAGACAGCAAGAGTGGATCCAGCTGCAGCTCCAGGGCTGGCCTCTGGTGGAGGTCAGGAGTGAGGGAGAGGGAGCCTCCTTCAGCGGACAGTTGGTAGACACTTCCTGTAGATGTACCTGTGGAGACACCTCACTTCTCTCCAGGACTTCCAAGTAACATGATGTCATCTGCCTGTAGGGAAATCAGCCTCTGAGGGCAGTGGCAAGGCCTGAGGATATGCAAGGGTTACATCACATCCTGTGCAATGCCTGGGGAATGATTTAAACCTTGACCCTGTAGCATGTTTATAATTAAAAACCTGAAGAATAAGCTAATGGTTTAAGTAACCTTTTCACTGACCTACTTGGATACTCCGTGCATCCCATCGGGGCCAGTCTGTGAGACTTGGTCTGTGCAAACCAGCCCTGTCCCAGCATCATTCAAAATGAACCAACTAATTTTTAAAAATAGTTTATTTTTTTTTAAACCATTAAGGCAAAACTGTACCCTGAAATTAACTCTTTACATTCATCAGTCTTACAGTAGGACATTCCAAACATACAGGTTCCCATAAATTCAGGATATAAATCAATGCGTATAGTCAGTTCAATCTCCTATGGAGAAAATGAAGAAGACTCAGTATTTTTTTTTTAATTAAGGTTAAGTTATAGCCATTTTCTAATTGCCTGGAACCAATCAGTTCATATGACTAGAACATTCTATTTGCCCTTCTGTGTTCACCCTGGATTCCTGATGTCCTGGGTAGCCCTGTGTCCACAAACAGCTGGGAGGTATGAGAGGCCGTTGGCACCAGCTCAATAATCCCCATTCAGATCTGTTCTTATCACAGAAGTGAAGGGCTACAAGCCCCCAGGTCGGGCGCCAAGGACAGTCGTGAGCAGGTGGCAGAAAGCCGGGCTCAGACCTTGCTTTGGAAATGATCATGTCCTCGTGTGTGTCCATCAGACCCCTCCCCTTGGGCTCTAGTGTGATGGGACTGTGGAACTTGGAGGATGTTACGAAGACACACCAAAAAGAAATGTGGCCAGGACACTGGAAATGACATGGGGACGCAGTGGAACAGCTCAGATTGCCACAGTTCTTTGGTAATTCATAGGTCACAATTCCCTGAATAGCAGACAGCTTTTAACCCACAAGCCTACTCAGTGGCCTTGATAGAAACACTGGTGTAAGGTTGGTGACTTCCAGCCAGGGTTCAAAAAGGCTTGGCTGGCAGAGATGGGTACAAACAGATTGGTTTACACTTGTTGCAAGGGTAGAGAAAAAAAAAAAAAGAATCGACTAAAGGAGCAGATTCACACACTGGGGAGAGATGGTGCACAGCTCAGGTGTGGGGTGTGCACACTCATGGGCTGCGGTGTGTCAAGCAGGTTCAAGAGCCAGGCTTTAAACATAAACCGCACCGAACCCTGACTTAGAAGATTCCAGGTGTTGGCGATTAGACACATGATCACAAGCTAGTCAACTACTTGTATCAAAGTGTTTAAAAACAAAAACAGAAATCACAGTATTTAAGATACAGCTATGAAGAGAATTCTTTTCATTCAGTGCAGAGAACACAGTGACAAGTAACCTGGATAATACTGACATCTTCTGAGAAAGGGGCCAAGTGGCATTCATCTGTTGGGAGGTACACTTTGTTTCAGCCCTGACAAAAGAGCTGGCCGTGCCTTTTTTTAAAGTGAATTTTCCCACAGTGACAACTTCACTAGGTCAGCAACTCACTGGTCTTCAGGGCCTGAATCCAGGCTCTATGTGACTGGACAAGTCCCAGGGGTCTGGGCAACATGCCCAAGTGCCCCCTGCAGGCCAGGGAGCCCAGAGATCCACCTGCCTCTGCTATGGCCTCACCACTGTCAGGGTGACCTGTGCCCTGGGGATGAAGCATGTTTCACTGAATAAATGAATTGGAAGCTGGGTACAGGGGAAAGAGAAGAGGAGATCATTATTTCCCCTCTCTACAGAGAACTCCAGGGTTTTCCTATTTGACCCCAACTGGCAAACTTAAATAAAAAAGAATATGAAACAGAACCTGGTCACTGTCTATGACATAAAACTTGATGTTTCTCATTTCCTTTTGCCAAGAATGGCACCTGGCAGCCACTAAGGCGTTGGGTGCTGTCAGCTGCTTGGTCAAGACATGACCCTGACCATGGATGCAGTTCGGTAGGTTCTGGTTGGCACAGGACTCCCCAGAAGGTGCGCCTCACTATTGCAACCATTCTCCCTGACAAAATGAATTCTCTTGGGGAAGCTAAGCAACGGGCTGTGTTTCTCATGTCTCAGATGAGATTCTGAGAAGCGGATGAGACAGCTGTTGGGATCTGATGCTGAGAAAATGTCCTCGGGGTCCCAGGATGGTGACAGGCCAGGTGGCAGCGGCCTCTCACATTCTGTCCTGATGAGGGGCCACACATCTTTTTCCTGATGAGCCTGAAGCCCACTCCACTGAGGTGCAACCAGAGACGCCAACACATTCCTCAGAGGAGGCTCAGTGAGGAACATGATCCACTTATTTAAACCCAAACCTGTCCTGATGCAGATTTTAGTGTGTGCTGTGTTTTCAGAGAAAGACAAAGGTCGTCTCTGTTCTGAGTTTAGGCTGTTGCTCTAAAATTCTTGTCTTACTCTGTTCAAGGGTGTCAGTCATACAAATGTGTACTGGGGACAGAGTGGAGCCTGGTGGGCCACCAGGAAACCAGGCTGGCCCTCCGGCCATCAGGCTGGTGGTGTTTACTTGAAGACTGGTTTAGGTTCCTGTTCTCAGGCTGTGCAGGGGACATCGGGACCTACTCTGCATGCTGTGTGAGCATGCAGGCAGCTGCTGCATTTTCCCAGTGGAATCTTCCTCTTGAAAGGCCACACAGGTTAAAGGGAGATTCCGTGAAGGTGGTGGGCTTTCCAGCTGTAGGAGGCCCCGGGCCAAAGGCTGCTCAATCTCGGGGCAACAGGGAAACTTTCAGCTGAAGTTCAGCCAGACATGTTCAAAACGCATGGCCAACGAGGAAGGACAGAAATCCCTCTCCACCATGCATCAGGCTGCTGAGTGTCCAACAGACCCCACGTCATGGTGTGTTAGATAAAGGCTTAACGTGAGATATGTTTGGAATCCGACAGATGCAAGGGCCATGTTTTCCTGAAAGGTCTGCTTCAAGGAAACTCAGCTGGGGAAGGGCCTAAGAGACGATTGGAAGGAGGTGGTGTGGAGGGAGGGGCTGGTGGAGAGGCCCTGTAGACAAGGTCATAGAGGAAGTCATGATGGACCTCGGTTCAGTAGATGACAGCAATTTCTGCACATGCTCCCTTTAACAGCAAATGTTTCTGCACACAGCCTCCTGAACACACCAGTAGTTGAGGAGGGACAGCAAGGCTACTTGGTCCCCATCGGTCTCCAAGGAGTCTGGCACCAGGGGAGTCTTGCCATCGGTGCCGGGAAGTGGCTCCACACCCCTGCTCTAGGGCTCCAGGAGCCAAGGTGGCATCTCTTACTGGGCTGTTGGCTGATGCCACTAACACCTTGCAGACCATAGCTGCCCGCTTTCTCATTCCTAAATGTGCCACAGTATTTGACCTGGCATGTCTTGGGTCACTGTCACCTTGATAAGTCTGACTAGTGACCTGAAAGATCCTAGCACTATGTGGCCACATCGTGAATATCCTTCCCATTAATGAGAGTGCACAAAGTCAGTGACTTTCAAGCCGAGGCCACTGTGGTCCCTCCTGGCTTCACTGAGGATAACCTACTGGCGCTCTAAGAGAACCAAATCTTCATGAACACCATTGAGCTTCAGCTAAGATGCAAACCGACACAGAACTTGTCAATCAGCTCTGTGGGCCATGCTGAAAGCATACAGCAAGGGGCCACTTTTCATAAGTTTTAGGAAAGTTCAAATAGGAAAAAAACCCCATGACTCAAAACTCACTTTCCAAGGTCACCTACACTGGAGCAGCATTTGCCTAAGGTCCATTTTAACAGGAGCCTACCCTCGTCGGGGACAGGGGCACGGAAGAGATTTGGAACTGGAATCCAACCTTTGACCCTCTAAACCTAGGGCCAGCTCTAGCCCTGCAGGAAGGGCCAATGACTGGATATGCCATGTGCCACAAAGGCTGGCTTCTTCCTGAAGGAGCTCAACCCTCACTGGGATCATATATGGAAATGATTTACTCTGCCTCTGATTCTCAAAGAGCCTGGGCAGAGAGAGGATGCTTTGGGATATTTGTACACTGTGTGAAGATGTATTGCTGTGATTGGTGTAATAAAAAGCTGAATGGCCAATAGCTAGGCAGGAGGTATAGGCGGGATTTCCGGGGAAAGAAAGGAAGAGGGGGAAGAATCTAAGTACGCAAAAGACTCCAAGAGACATGGAGAAGACACAGGAGGTGCAAGGTGGAAGAGAGGTAACACCACGTGGCAGACCATAGTTAATATAAATGGGTTAATTTAAGTTATAAGAACTAGTTAGAAGCAAGTCTAAGCTATAGGTTGAGCTTTCATAATTAATAAGAAGTCTCTGTGTCATTATTTGGGAGCTGGCTGGTGGGACAGAAAGAGACTCGTTATAGGGGGAGGAAGGGAAGAAGCCAGTAAGTGTGCAAATCTTAGTGGTTTTTTGTTTTTGTTTTTTGAGACAAGGTTTCTTTGTGTAGTCCTGGCTGTCCTAGAACTAGCTCGGTAGACCAGGCTGGCCCCAAACCCACAGAGGTCCGCCTACCTCTGCCTCCTGAGTGCTGGGATTAAAGATGTGCACCACCACCACCTGACCATAAGTGTGCAAATCTTAAAGCATGTCTTGATCCTAATTTTCCCTTTTTCCTCCTTGAAATGTCATGGCCATATTTTTCTTTCTACTGTTTTCATAGTAGATCTCGAACATTTTATCAGCATCAATCTTTAAAAACAAAACAGGGTCTCGTGCAGTACAGACTGGCATTAAACTTAATTATGTATCCGAAGGTGACCTTGAACGTCTGCTGAGGTTAGAGGCATGTACCACCATGCCCGGCATAAAGCAGCACTAGGAATTAGGGGAAGCCCTCTACCAACTGTGAGCTACATCCTCAACTCCTTGGCAGTATCCATCTTGATCGTTCTTTAATAACAAATAATGATGATGTCACAAGAGCCAACATTTTCTAAAGATGGGGCAGGGGCATAAAAGATACAACCTGATCTGAAATATGCAGCCACCCTCTTGGAGGGCAGGTACTGGCAGGTCCGTGAGGTCTGAGAATTCTTTGTGCATGTTTCTCTTGAAGATGGTCAGCACTGCCTTCCCAATGGGACCGAGGAAAAGGGACTTTACCATCTAATTCTTTGAAACAACAACAAACCAATCAAGTGTTGTGAGATCTTTGATTGGGTACAAATAGGATCCAGATCCTCCCAGCCTGGGTAGCAAAGTCACTTTTGTCTTCTCTACTCCAGGTAGTATCTCCCCACCAAGAGTTTTTTTTTTTTTTTTTTTTTTTTTTTTTAAAAGCCATAAAGTGTCATATTAAAGGAGCTGCCAGAGGGGCCTGGAAGAACGTTTACAAATCTGTCAATCCATCTCTGGAATTGCTGCCATGCCCACACGCTCCGGGTTTAACATGAACAGGATTGCAGAACTAGTCACTCAGGGCTCATCCTGTCTTTGTGTATCAGACATTAGCTCAAGCCTCCTGAGGCTTCTAGAGATTGTAGCTTTCTGGGAACTTCTACGCAAACCCAGAAATGCTTTTTTTCCCCCCCATACATTAGTTACACCCTCCGAAACAGTGAATCAACAAAGAAAATGATGGGGCTACATTCTAACCATTCTTGAATGTTCTCAGAAGCCAGCTCTCTTTCTTAGAGTCAGGAAATGGAAGTGAAGCCTTCCCAGTAAACATTTTTTTTTTTTTTGCCATGTTTAAATGGCTAACCTTGGGCCACATCTTGACTTGTAGGTTTTAAAGATTAAAAAGTGCAGATTAGTTTTCGGGATTTACAAGGGCACACACAGCCAGAAGGACGGGTAAGCAGAGAAAAGAACACTCGGACTTGGGAGGTTACACGTTAGTTAATGGCAAATTATAAATGTGATGTAGAGAGGTGCATTGATTAACATTGGACCAGACTGGGGATTGCCATTCTCCATGATTGTCTGAATCCTATTAGCCTTCGATCACCAGCATTTGAGTAGCAGGCATTCT
Organism: Peromyscus aztecus; assembly: GCA_902168405.1. Classification (NCBI taxonomy): domain Eukaryota; kingdom Metazoa; phylum Chordata; class Mammalia; order Rodentia; family Cricetidae; genus Peromyscus; species Peromyscus aztecus. The sequence goes on along the minus strand of CABHPQ010000839.1, from coordinate 59,203 downwards.
TAGAAGTGCCCATTCAGAAAGGAAAGATGTGGGAAGAGCCTCCATTACCTAGGCTCAGCCCTCTTCATCTCCAAGGGTGGGAGGGTGGCCATCTGTGCAAATCCCTGCTCTCCTGTGTGGGGCTGCAGACCTCAGAGGTCCCTGGACGGTCATCTCAAGAAAAATCAGTACATGTCCCTGTATATCTCCTGCAGTAGCGGGTGCAACGCTGCGTCAGACTCGGTCTTCTTGATGACCTGCACGAGCTGCGCATGCTCCGTGACCAGCTGCCGAAGGTCCACCATTTTTTGAAGAAGTTTTGGGAAGAGAAAGGTGTCATCCGGATGGTTGCTCTGCAGGTGGAGCTTGAGCACGTGCACGATGCCCTCCTGCATCTTCTCAATGTATCCTATGTTTAGAAGGCCAGGCCGATCTACGCTCAAAAGAAGAAAGAGACGTCTGAGTGTGACCATCCGAGAGCCACTGGTCCGCGGAGGAGCCAAGTGTTGCTGCTTCGTGTGGCCCCGTGGAGAAGGCGCTGAGTGACCTTCACATGGCAACCTGACCAGAGGTCAGACAGACTTTTCCACAGTCACTGGCTCTGATGGGGACAGACGACTAACATGCCTAGTTTTTCACAGGACCAGCACATAGAGCTGGTTCCCCCTTATGGTGCAGTCTCTACTTTCGGATTTGCCTGACAAGCCCCAAACCATGCCACATCTTTGTGTAGGGCAGGAAATGAAGTACTTTCTCCCGGATGAAAGCTAAGCACCTAAGGAGTGTGACAGGATCAGGCTCTGCCTTAAAGCAACGTTATCGATATCTCTGGTGAGTCCCAGCTGGAGAGCAGAATGAGAAGTGACGTGGGCCGGGGAGGATCATGGCTGGACAGTATGCCAAGGAGCCCCTGGAGTTGGGAGAGGACCCAGCAGGAAGTACCATTACTCACACCAGGTGACCTTCCTGGTACAGTCTCAGGTCCTAGCCCATCCAGACAGCTGAGCCTTTTTAAGACTCATCCATCCATGACTAGGGCTTAAAAGCTGCTAATGATGTAGTGTTTATCTTTTCTTTTTGGCATATGTATGGGGATAGAAAACAACATTTTATTTACAATACAGAATTATTTATTCCATAATTCATGTTTGCTATTGGGAGCTGGTTTTCTCTTTCTACTTTTATTTGGCTCCAGAGATCAAACAGAAGCATTCAGGCTTGCAAGAACTTTTTGCCCACTGGCCCAGCTCACTGGTCCTTATTTATGTTTAGAACATCTTACTGATAACATACGCTTATTTCATCTATTTTGTTTCCGTTTCCAGAGTGTAGTGACCTCTCTAAGCCGTATTACCAATTATTATGTCATTTGTATCAGTTTTTCCTTTACAGAAAGTTCAGAAATTTAATCTTTTTTTTTTTTTATCATGACTTATGTATTTATTATGTATACAGTGTTCTGCCTACATGTATGCTTGCAGGCCAGAAGAGGGCACCAGATCTCATTATGGATGGTTGTGAGCCACCATGTGGTTGCTGGGAATTGAACTCAGGACCTCTGGAAGAGCAGCAGCCAGTGCTCTTAACCACTGAACCATCTCTCCAGCCCCCAGAAATTTAATCTTAATATTTAAAAGCAAAGCAGACACCATGGTAATCAAAATGTAGAGAATATACAATTATGATATTTTAGTTTGATAATCTGATTGAAATTTAAAATGTGTCCTTTTATAAATTTATCTTGTTTTTAAAAGTGGTTTTATTTTTATATATTTATTTTAATTATGTGTATACAACATGTGTGTTGGGAGGGTGGGGGATGCCCATGAGTACAGCTCTCCAGAAGGCCAGAAGTGGGCATGGGATCCTCTGGAGCTGGAGTTCTAGGCAACTGTGAACTGTCTTGACATGGATTCTGGGAACTGAACTCCGGTTCTCTGCAAAAATGGCACATACTCTCAACCACTGAAGCCATCTCTCCAGCTCCTGATGTAGGTTTTAATCTTCGTTGTTTCAGTAGTAAAATAAATATAATAACTAAGGTTTTCATGTTTGTATGTATTTGAGGCGGGCCATGTGTGGAGGTCAGATGACATTGTTGTTTGAGACAGGGTTTCTCACTGGCCTGGAACTCTTCACCAAGTAGGCAGGTCTGGCTGTCCAGCCAGCCCCAAGGATCTGTGTGTCTCTGCCTCCACAGCACTGCGATTACAAGAGCATGCCCACACACCCAGCATTTTTTTTTTTTTAATGTGGGGTCTGGGTTTGAACTCAAGCACTCACACTTGTGTGGCAAGCAACTTCCTGACAGCCATCTTCCCAACCCCACGGCTAACGTTTACAAAGGTAGAGGGATCCACTCTTTATAGTTTTAGCTTCACCAAGACAAGTTTCCTATTTTCCATATGGAGCGGTTTCCATATCCACAGGATCACTGCAGGACTGCAGCCATGAAAGGCTATGTGTGTGTACTTCTGCATTGGCTTCCTACCCTCCCCGCCATACCCCATCACACAAGGGACCCCGACAAACTCTATAGAGCTGTGGTGTTTTTCTACTTTGCAGGAGTAACAACACTTCTTCCGTTCATCTAGCCACCAGCCAGCCAGTGACTGTGAAGGGCAGGATGGCTTCTGGCAGCTGGGAAGAATGGTCACCCATAGATCTATGCCAAGGCCAGGCAAGGTCAGCTGGGCTTACAGTAGGTGGATGACCTTCCCAGACTAGAGAGAAGGCTATTTAAAGAAGTGCAATGCTGAGCCAAATATCAGGGACCACAGGGCCAGCTTCCCCAGAGAGGCCCGATCTTCCTTCCCTGGGATCGTTCCTTCTGGCAAAGCAGACCTTGCATCTGCTTCTGGTTAGCATGATCGTTTTCAGCATGAATTAACATCAGCATTAACAGCAACAGCGCTGTACCTACACCTGCACTTTCCGTACTATTGTCTACTACAATCATTATAATATTAATAGTACAAATTATCACCATATATTACGTGTATCTAAGACACTTACATTTGATATAATTGTTATGATCAGTGGAGCATATATTTAATTTAGGCATATAATATGCCAGTATGCATTAATGGATACTATAATAAGAACACAACCACAACATATAATAGGTATATTCTCAATTCTACTCGGTAGTAACTCGGGCTCAGAAACCATCCCACCCTACCATTGCCCACTTCACTGTATCAGAGCCCAGGCTGGCACCGTATTGACAACCATTGAGTTCCTCCAGAGAGAAAGCCTGTAAGTACTCAACAATGGCATATCAACTTACCTCCACAGCAAATTATAGCAGCCACAAAAAGGGAAATGTCACTGTCATCCAGTTCTAGGGCGTTGAACTTCATCGCAAAATCAAACTTGGGTTCCAGGATGTCACAGAATGGTTTCCTCAGGTTCTTGAGGAACTCTCGCGTGATGAAGCCATTGCCATAGGCTACGAGCATCCCGTCTTTGTTCATCATGGAGGACAGCATTGTGAATATGGCTTCGTACACACCATACTTTAGCAAGGTAACTTGGTCATTCAAGTCCAAGTTCGCGAAGCCTGGGATGGCCTTGGCGAATTCTGTGAGCTCGGTGACGGTCTCCACGGACATGCACTGGCAGCAGTGGAAGATTCGGACTCCTGCCTCCTTATTTTGGATGCCGTTGGCCACCATCTTGGCCACAAGCGTCTTCTCAGCCATACACAAGGTCTCCATGTCATGGATGACGAAAGGCTATAAAGGAAGGTGCTGGGGTCAATCAAGGGACGCCTCTAGGACAACTATGCAGTCCCCTCAAACATCAGTGAACTCACAATAAGCTACTGTGGCCGAATCTCCAGGCTTGGTGCCTGGTTGATTCAAAATACATGTGCAGTGCAGTCCTGCCATTGGGCAACTTCAAAATCAGACAATCTAAGACTTGGCAGAAAACTAACAAAATCAGTCAGTAAGACAATAACAGTTGTCAGGGCTGGGAAGGTGACTTGGTGGGTAAGAAGAGCACTTGCTGCTCTTGCAGAGGACATTGGTTTGATTTCTAGCTCACACCTGTTCCTAACCCCAGTTCCAGAGAATCTAATGCCTTCTTCTGACCCACGCAGCACCAGGCATGAAGGACATGCACGGATATAAACGCAGGCATGCAAATATATGCTAAACATGACTGGCTTTGTGTAGAAATCAACAGGCCTTGTTCAGCTCTGTGGAGTAGGAGTGAGAACAGCTCCCAGCATGCCTTTCAGGGCAGAAGACAGCCTCATGTCAGTGGCCTATCCTGGAACAAGGACCAAATCCCAGCCTGCCCCCCCTCGATGCCGCAGCACCATGGCATCCACACCTGCAGGTCCTGCCTCTTTAGAAAGTCTAGTGGACAGCCCAGCTTTGTCACTACTGTGTAAGCATGTGACGGTTACTCTGGATTGTCACATTGGTGGGATTCAGAATCACCGATGAGATGAACTGTAAGGACATTTCTAGAGAGGTTTACCTGAGGTGGAAGACCCACCCTGAATGTGGGCAACACCATTCCCTAGGCTGGAGTGCCGGACTGAATTTAAGGAGAGTCAGCCCCGATCATCTCTACTTCCTGACTGAGGTCACAACGTGATCAGCTGCCTCCCGCTCCACCATGCCTTTCCTATCACGAGGGACCAGACCCTCAAAACTGTGAACTAAAATCAACCCAGCCTTAACTTACGTTCGTCAGGTATTTTGTCAGAGCGACTGGACAAGCAACAAATGAAGTGACCAAAGGAAATTAGCTAAGAGATGCTGAATCAACAACAGACGAACGAATATGCCAATAGAATATTATTTAGCCATAAAAAGGACATCCTGGTACTTGTCACCAGATGGAAGAAACTGGAGGGCACAGATACCATGTATTGTCGTTCATGTGAGTGCTAAAAAACGTTGGCCTCACAGGAACAGAGTAGAGAAGAGACTCTGGAGAGAAGGAAGAGGGGATAGAGAGAGGTCTGGTAATGCCACTGACTCCAGATATATTACATTTCTCATAAGGAATTTCAAGGGAGTTTGAACTTTCTGGACACACGACACTGACAAATATGTGAGGAGGGGGACATAGTGCTCTGATTTTATCAGCACGCAGTTTGTCCCTGCATCTAATTTTCAAACTATATTCCACAAATGTGTACAATCTAAAAATATAAACTGTTTAAAAAAAAAAACCCGCCCGCTGCTGGAACACACAATTGTTTGCAGTCACTGTGCTCAGAGGGATTAAATGTCAGGGACCCAGAGAAGGCCAGCATTTACCCTACCACTAGCCAGAATTCATATTTGTCAAGCAGAAGTGACAGCATTAAGGGATCTGAATTTTGTGACCATCTAAAACACACACACACACACACACACACACACACACACACACACACACACAGTGGATGTAATGTCTCTACTGAGTGAGCGAGCACAGGTCACCAATGAGGTGTCCAGGTATTGCTTCAATCCCTCCTGGTGTATCTGAGCGCAGAGCAGGGGCATTCCAGTGACCTAGGAGGTTCCTGGCACTCCCCCGCCACTCCCATGCTCAGCTGTCAAGAGCATCTTCAGGAACCACAGAATAGATGCACAGTCAAGGCACCTGGGATGTGCCTGGTACAGAGGCAGGAAGATGTGTGTGTGGAGAAGAAGCCATTGTCTGGGAGGTGTTTAAGCAGCGCCTGGTCTTGAAGTATAGTGCTGGACCAAAAAATCTGATTCCTCCGTGTTGATGAAAGGAGACAGATGTACTGAAAATGACCCACTGTGGGACTAGAGGGAGGGCTCCGTGGTTAAGTGCACGGCTGCCTTCCAGAGAATCTGCTTCCACGGAGCACCCACACGGTGGCTGACAACAATCTGTAGCTCTAGTCCCAGGGGACCCGAACTCCTCTTCTACTTCCAAGGGCACAGCACACACACGGTGCAAAGATGTACATGCAGGCAAAAGTGCCCATACACATAAAATAACAACAACAACAACAACAACAATAATAATAAAAAGACTCACATTCTATGGGCAAAACTCAGAGCCGAGCTTCTGAGTATCTCAAGTCAGAACAAAGCAGACAAAAAAAAAAAAAAAAAAAAGAGTTTCTCTCCAAGTCTTAACAACAGGTCTGATAACCACTTTTGGAGAATAATTTGGGGACAGTTATGCTTCAGAAAAAAACAACAGAGAAAGTCTGATTTAAAGGGACTACAGAAATACAGTAGGGCAGGTGGACGTTTTTTAGGGCAGGTGGAATAGCTTGGCAGGTAAAAGTGTCTGTTTCCAAGCCTGAAAACCTAAGTTTGATCCCTGGGACCCACATATGAGATGAAAACTGATTCTGTGGGTTGTCTGCTGACCTCCACGCACATGCCTACACATATACAGACTAAATTTAATATAATTTTCAATAATTAAAATTAAATGTCCATACTGAGTGAGTACCGATTTGAAAGATTGTTTGCAATTCTGGAGATTGTGTAGGCTGGGAAAGCTTCTCTATCACAGAGTCAGACTCTTGGCCCTGGGACTTTTTTTTTTTTCCCTTGTCATTATTGCCCCAACACTCCAGCATAATGATCATTTCCATAGCGTTCACATTCTGTCTGGTGTTACAAGGCATCTGAGTGAGTTAAGAGTTTAGAGAAGACGTACGTGTGATTCTCTGTGATTTCTGTGGTATCTTAAAAAGGGGTCTTGAGGGCTGGAGAGATTGCTCAGTGGTTAAGAGCACTGGCTGCTCTTCCAGAGGTCCTGAGTTCAATTCCCAGCAACCACATGGTGGCTCACAACCATCTGTAGTGGGAACTGATACCCTCTTCTGGAATAAAGGAGTACATGCAGATGGAGCACTCATTTAGATGAAATAAATAAATAAATAAAATCTTTTTTTTTTTAAAGGGTCTTGAGCATGAATCTGTAAGCAAGATACCTGGCAGCTTGGCTCTGACTTTGGCCCATACAATGTCCGTGAGTCATTTTTAAAAATCATTTTATGTGTATTGCACCACATGTATGCAGTTCCCTTGGAGGTAGAAGAGGAGTTCGGGTCCCCCGGGCCTAGAGTTAAATGCTTTCCTTCATAAGAGTTGCCGTGGTCATGGAGCCTCTTCACAGCAACAGAACACTGACTGAGACAGGGTCGTTACCTTCGTTCTACACTGTCCTTTCCTAACGTGCACGCAGCGGAGATAAAAGTAGAAAGCAAACAAATACAGAGTCAAGATACGAGAAACACATGGAGTAGGACTGGGACCTCCCGGAGCCTTTGACATGGCAAATGCACACTGGAACTCTTCCAGAAGGGGGCGGTGGGGAGTGGTGGGTTCCAGGGGACTTGATTATCACTGGAGAGCATCTCCAAGGACTAGGGCAGCCTCAGCTACACAGATCACACGGTGAAGCAGCAGGAGCAGTTGCCCTCTTGCTAAAAGACAATTAAGAATTCTGAGTTACAGGACTGGAGAGATGATGGCTCAGTAGTTAAGAAGCAAGCACTGTTCTTTTTGTTGTTGTTCTTTTTGTTGTTTTTGTTTTTTGTTTTTTGTGGGTTTTTTTTTTTGAGACAGGGTTTCTCTGTGTAGTTTTAGTGCCTATCCTGGATCTTGCTCTGTAATCAAGGCTGGCCTCGAACTCACAGAGATCTTCCTGCCTCTGCCTCCCAAGTGCTGGGATTAAAGGTGTACACCATAGCTGCCTGGTGCAAGCACTGTTCTTACAGAGAACCCGAGGACAATTCCCAGCACCACATTGGACAGTTCACAACGTCTGTAACTCCAGCTCTAGTGCCCTCTTCTGGCCTCTGTGGGCACCTCCACTCATGTGTGCACACACATACCCATCTATACATGATTAAAAACACAATTACTCTTTAAAAATTCTAAGTCAGTTGGGCATGGAGGCACATGCCTGTTATTCTGGTATTCAAAAGGCTGAGGTAGGAGGGTCCCATGAGTTTAAAAGCAGCCTGGGCTAGTGAGACATTGTCTTTCACACAAAAAAGCTAGGCACAGTGGCACAGGTCCTTAATTGCAGCACTAGGAGGCAAGAGGGTCTCTGTGAGTTCAAGGCTATGCTGGTCTACATAGCAAGTTCCATGCCAGCTAAAGCTACACAGTGATGCCTGGAAGACAGGTCGATATGGTGACTAGACTTTTTATTTTTTAAGATTTATTTAATTATGGATTTAGTGTGTGTGTGTGTGTGTGTGTGTGTGTGTGTGTGTGTGTGTGTGTGTAAGAGAGCGAGACAGACAGACAGAGAGTTTAAGTAAACCAGGTGCATGCAGGTGCCCAACTAGGCTGCAAGAGGCTAGCAGACCCTCTGTAACTAGGGTTACAGGCAGTTACAAGCTAAAGAGCCATATCTCTGGCCCTAACTTCTAGACACCTAAGAAGCTATCGAAAGGCCTCTTTGGAAGCCAGGTTTAGGAGGAACAACTGTTTCCAATTCTGCCACTTTCAAATCAAGAGGGAATAAGTCCCAAGAAGTGTTTTAGGGCCATCACCAGGGGTTCTGGCCATTTTCTGGCTCATGTGTCTGAAATTCCAGGTGCTCAAATCAGACCCAGGGTCCAGAAGGAAACCAATGGTCTCTTCTGTCTCTTCAGCCCTTCTCCCAGCTAAACTCACCTTTCCCCCATAATTGCCTTCAGACCTTAACAAAATCCTACCTCCAGGTCCCCATCCCCCAACCAGTTCTAGGATGTCTCTAGGCCTCCACTTCTTCTGGTGGGTCTTTTACAAGGAGGGACTTCTAGAGACTGCTTGGACATACCACCAGACAAGCTTTCCTGTTCCCCAGTATGTTGTGTGGAGTCTGTGACTGCTCCTGCCCTAGTCGACCTGCAGGACAGCAAGACGGCTGGGCACTGTTGGCATGAATGCCCATCTCCCCACCTGACAATTTCATGGTCATCACATCCATGCACCTTAAACTGACCAGCTGAAACACAGTTTATGTTCTGCTAGGGCCTTGATGGGGCTGTCATCCCAGCCTAGAACCTGACAGTCACTGAGTATTGTGCCACGGGACACAGGTCAAGCTGAGTGCATCAGGGCTATAGCCTGATCTCCCTAAAGGAACCTTTAAAGGTGCTTGCTTTCTAAATATCATACAACATGGTGCTGGAAAGATGACTCAGAGGTTAAAAGCATTTGCCACTCTTGAAGACTGGGGTTCAGTTCCCAGCATCCACACAGTGGTTCACAACCACCTGTAACTCCAGGACCAAGAGATCCAATGACTTCCACAGGCTTCTACATAAATGTGGTACACCGACACACACAGACACACACAGACACACACACACACACACACACGCACTCGCACTCGCACATGCACACACACACACACAAAATAAATATTTAAAATCTTGTAAAACACACAGCCTACAGTCTCTCGATGCCACTGTGGCAGCAAGACCAGGGTTCTGCAGAGATGCTAGGTCAGTGACGCTGGCGGCAGGCACCCTGCCACCTGGACATTTCCCAGACTGGGCACAGAGGGAAGAGGAAAGATGGGGTCTCACACTGGACCAGCAAGTTCTGGGAAGCTGGCCAGCAGGCTGGACAGGAAGAAAAGGCCCAGCCTCTGAAAATGCCATGAGACCTGGAGGTGGGAGGTGCCTCTGGCCAGCAGTGTGGTCCAGAACAGTTGGATATTGCTTCTAAAGCTGGTCCCTGCACAGAGATTTGTGGCTGAAGCAGGCAGTTAGCTACCATGAGCCGTTAATGTGTGTGTTGTGTGTGTGTGTATGTGATGTGTGGTCTATATGTGTGTGTACACGTTTGTATGGTGCATTGGTGCATGAGGGTGTAGGTGGTAGCCAAAGTTGGACATTGGTTGTCTTCCTCAGTCAGTCTCTAATTTTTTTTTTTTTTGGTTTTTCGAGACAGGGTTTCTCTGTGTAGCTTTGCGCCTTTCCTGGAACTCACTTGGTAGCCCAGGCTGGCCTCGAACTCACAGAGATCCGCCTGCCTCTGCCTCCCAAGTGCTGGAATTAAAGGCGTGCGCCACCACCGCCCGGCCAGTCTCTAATTTTTTGACAGAAGGTCACTCACTGAACCTGGAGCTCACTGATGTAGCTAAGCCTGCTGTCCAGAAAGCTCCAGGATCCTCTTGTCTCTGCCTCCACAGTGCTGGGATTACAGATATGCATGACCACATCTGACTTTTTTTTTTTGAGACAAGGTTTCTCTGTGTAACAGTCCTAGCTGCCCTGAAACTCACTCTGTAGACCAGGCTGGCCTCAAACTCACAGAGATCCTCCTGCCTCTGCCTTCCAAGTGCTGGAATTAAAGGCATGTGCCACCACCGCCTGGCTCACGTCTGGTGTTTTATGTATGAGCTGGGGCTCCAAAATCAGGTCCTTAGGCACTGAACTCTCTGAGCTGGCTCCCAAACCCCTCCCCCCATTCTGTCTTTCTGATGGAGCCGCCTCCAGCCCTGGGCTATTACTCTATCGTTCATTTCCACATGAGTCTTGATTTCCTCAAGACAGAGGATGGTGGGACCCTCCTAAGAACCTTGTGTATCCTGGTGAAGAAAACAGAGGTTACTCGGTAGCGATCAAATCAATGTTCAAGCAGAGCATTTGGGTATGGATAAAGTTGACTCTTAAGTTTGCTCCAAATCTCAAAGTTTGAGGGAGAAACAGAAGGCCTCAGATGGAAATTCTGATTTCTCTTATTTGGGAGTCATTATCACAGAAATGCAAACTTTACTTTGTGATCCACAAAGGGTCTGATCCAGTGGTTCTCAACTGGTGGGTCGCGACCCCCTCCACAGTCATATATCATGTATCCTGCATATCAGATATTTACATTACGATTCATAACAGTAGCAAAATTACAGTTGTAAAGTAGCAGCAAAATAATTTTATGGTTGGAGGTCACCACAACACGAGGAACTGTATTAAAGGATAACAGCCTTTGGAAGGTTGAGAACAATGCATTGGTCTAATTGGAAAGGGCCTCTGGGGCCACCCGATGTGGTGTTGGCTGGAACCTTCTAAAATGCCTCAGCTCACTTCATTGGAGAACTCACCAAAGAATTAAAAGATTCAGGAAAAGAGAGGTTGGGTTTGCTCATTAAAGTATGCAGCTTGTGAAATCCTTCATTTTCCTGTGACTGAAAATTCTAGCTTGTAATTCCCAAGGAGGAAGGCTCCAAGCCATTCATTAGCACACAGGAAACCTGTCATACCAGGCACACAGGAAAAAGGCAGGAGCCCTTATGTGCCAAGTGAGGGCTGGTCCCTCTGTGGAAACGGCCCTTGACAGACACCCGTCCACAGTGCGCACAGGCTTATCCACCTGTGGGAACAGGGGGTCAGGAGCCAGGCAAGTGTTCTAGGAGCTGCAGACACAGGGGTAAGCTGAAATATACGAGGTGTGTCCTGTCAACAAAGGACCCTCCCCAAGACCTGAGCCAATCACAGTGAAGGAAGAGCAAGAAGGGGACAAGGAAGGAGGGGGTCGCTTTAGCAGAAAGAAAGGGAGTGTTTTGAGCGGGGGAAGGAATAGGTTTCATTTCTGGCCTTAAAATAGGGATTAAAATGCACTTAAGAAACACCCCGATACTAGGTAAGGTATTAACTAGATTATTTTTGGCGTATCAATTACACAGCTTTTATAATGCCTCGGTTGCTAGGAGCTGAGGCGAGCCCAGGCAGGAAGGCAGCTGTTGGTGTCAAGCTACATCTTAGAGTCTCAGAATGACTCCGTGTATTTCCATGGCCCTTCCTTGGACTTTGGGATAAATTCTATTTTCTACATTGGACAATGCTCTCAGTTATTTCCTGTGACTCCAGTTCATATGTCGCCAAGGAATACTTCAAGGTCCCAAGGGCAGCAGGAGCACCTACCGGGTTATTGCTGGTCTTTCCTGCGAGGATGACCTGGGCTTTGACCTTGTTCATGTTGAAGTTCTTCAGGTAGGCCTCGTGGATTCTCTTGGCCAGAGATTTGAGGTCTGCAGTCTCCGAATCTTCCAGATCATGTTCACACGTGAGAATTTCTGCTTTCAGTTTTGCTTTCTCAGATCTTGGCATTCGTCCAAAGCGAATTGCTGGAGTTCGGGTGGGGATGGGACAAGGGAAGATGTAGAAATGATCAAGGCACTTGATGACCAAGGCAGAGGCGAAAGGCAGAATGGAAAGTTCACACCAGGAATGGTGAGCCAAACCCATTCCTTATTATGACTGAACTTTCTACCAGACAGACTGAAAACCAAATACACAGCTGATAAATGGGGTGGCTTACTGTTGTCAGGTAGGCCATCGGCCAAGGTGAAGGGGATGAAAGTGAACTATCATCTATCTATCTATCTATCTACCATCTATCATCTGTCTATCATCTAACTATCAATCATCTGTCCATTTATAAATCATCTATCAATCATCTGTCTGCCTATATCTGCCTATTAATCATCTATCTATATCGCTACCTATGTACTTATCTATCTATCATCTATCTATCTATCTATCTATCTATCTAACTATCCATCCATCCATCCATCCATCCATCCATCCATCTATCTACCTATCTTCTTTTTGAGACAGGGTCTCATGTAGTGTCTCATGCTGGCCTCCACTAAACTATATAGCCAAGGATGATCTTAAACACCTGAGATTCTTGCCTCCAGCCCTCAAGTGCTCAGATTACAGGCCAGGTCTACATGGTGCTGGGAACCCAGTGCCTCATGCATGCCAAAGCACTCTACCAGTTGAGGTACATCTCCAGCCCTATTTTGTAGTCTTTCTATGTAGCCCATGCTACCCATGAAGTGACCAAACTCTTCTTGCCCCAGCCTTCTGAGTGCTGGGATTACAGGCATATACCACTATGTCCATGATCCCAGTATTCCTTGGAGGCAGAGGCAGGTGGATCTCTGTGAGTTCAAGGCTAGCCTGATTTACACAGCGATTTCCATAGTAGTCAAGGCTGGGTAGTGAGACCCCCATTTCAAAAAATAAGTAAGTAAGTAATAAGTAAGTAAATAAATTGATTGATTGATTGACTGATTGATTTACACTCACTAGGAACCATGTTCTAAATTAGATTATGGCTGAGAAAATGAAACTCATAGTGTGGTACAGCGTTTGAACCAACACACATTTAACAGAAGTGATGTGACTTCTTGCCACCCCAGTGACCCCCTGCCCCCAAGTTGACAGCAAAGTCCTACCACAATATTTTCGAGTGCTCTGGCTGCTGGAGAGATTTACATGTTACAGCACACCCATTCAGAACACTGTCATTCTGACAAGGAGGATAAACTGAGTCATGGGCTGGCACAGTGTGTCCAGCAGCCTTACCTACCATTGTGTGACATCCCAACGGACAGGCACTTGTGGAAGCGGCAGTACTGGCACTTATTCCTGTTCTTTTTCTGAATCTTGCAGCTCCGATCACATTTGTCATACACCAGCTTTAGCCGAATAGTTCGCCGAAAGAAGCCCTGTGGCATCAACACAAAATTTAAACATGGGCTCTAGGTCATCAGACTGGCGTCACTCAGCTCTCTTGTGCATTTGATTGACTGATTTGTTTGGAGATAGGATCTCAGGCAGCCCAGCCTGGCCAAAGAGCTTGCTCTGTGGCCAAGGATGACCTTGACCTCTTGATCGTCCTGCTTCCACCTCCCAAGTGCTGGGACCACATGGCTGAGCACCATCATGTCTAGCTTTAGGGCGTGCTGGGGATCCAACCCAGGGCTCCATGCATGCTAAGCAAGCACTATACCCGCTGAACTCCGCCCCCCCCCAGCCTTATTGTCTCTTTCCAAAGAAACTACGCGTTGAAGTTCTAGAAAGTCTCATGTAACTGGGGCAAATACAAAATGCATATCTCATTGCTTTGAAGATGGAAAATGATATGCTAAGGCCAAGTTCAAAGCAATCATAGAAAGACTCTACCTGGTAGAGTGAGAGGGAACGGCGGTTTCTTGGTTCACAATACCAACTCCTGAAGAGAAGACACTAAAAGGGAACCGGCTATTTGAAAGCAACACTCTTGCTTTATAGCAATACTGAGGCTTCACCCTTGAAGAAAACAGCTCGAGCCCATAAAAGCCAAGACTACACAAAAGCAATTGGACATGACCTTGACAGAAAGCCCCATCACAAGTCGCGCTTCTAAAGGGATACAGATGGAAAACCCAGGAAGGGATTTATTTTGGCTTTTGGTCCTCTGCTTTTGAGTGCCCCCTCCACTTGCCTGACATGGTGGGCTCCCATGGCCCATGCAGAAGCCATCAGGCCTTTACTGGAGACTGGGGGATTGGAAGGAAGGAGTAGGTTCCTCATCTAGGAGGCAGGACAGCGGAAGGATGTGTGGGATGGAGAGGAAGGGTGAGGAGCAAGGACTGTGCATGCCAGGGACCACCAGACCCTGGATCTGGTTCCACTGTTCCCATGCACTAGGCCTCTAAGAGCAGGCCCACCTGAAGACGGATGACAGTGAGTCAAGAATGATGGTACAGGAAGGTCTGTGATAGTCCCTCAGAGCCTGCATACTTCCAGAAGGAGGGGAGCCTTTGGATTTTAAGCAAACATGTGCATCTCTCAGTTTTCCAGATACGGTGTCCATGAAGTGACAAACTTGGGAATGTACGTGGAGCCTGGGGCCTGCCTGTCTAGAGGTCAGGTTGACTCTCAAGAGGATGGAGATACTCAGGAGGGTGCAGGTGCCTAGGAGGATGGGAGTGTGTGCCGGAAGTGACCGGTGGGGGTCAGTTACAATAGCAGGAAGGCTAGGTACCGTGGACTCTGAGCAAGGGCAGGACACGCCTGATGGCCAGCCCCTTGCTCAATGCGTGGTGACCTCTGCCCTAGCTGGCCTCTGGAGAGGTCCCGAGTTCGTAGGTAAACACACTCCCCTGCATGGTCATCTCTGCTCTAGCTGGTTTCTGGGGTGGCCCTGAGGTAAATAAAGTAAGCAGTCTATACTTTGTGCCATGGGAAGAGTCATTTTTAAGGTCATTTTAAAAGCAACTGCATTTTGCTTCCTTTTTGGTTTAGTTTTAAAAGGATGCGCTCCTCTAGAGTATTTACAAAGTACAGCAAAGCAACCTGCCCTAGATTCTCAAAAGAGGAATCAAGCTGCCACCGAGGCCAGTTCTCTGCTCTTTCTGTAGGTCTCAGAGCAGTGGACATCTTGTAGAGGAGCAAAGTCATCCATCCACGTGACCACCTCACCCTCCACCCACGGCCGCTGTACCTTGCAGCCTTCACACGCGTGGACTCCGTAGTGGTAGCCTGAGGCCTTGTCCCCACATATTCGACACTCGATGTTCAGTGCACTGCCCGAGGACTCCTCCGTGCTGGCAGGGATCACGGGGCAGCTTACTGAGGAGGGACTGGAAGCTGGAGAGAGGGTGTCTACAGAGAAGAGGAAAGTGTGTGAAACCTGAGGGGCGACCACCCACGTCAGAGCCAGATCCCTGGGAAGATGACTTGGCATAGTAGAAGGACCTGGGATGTGGTCAGGTGCCCATGTTGAATCAGCCCTGCCCCTGGCCACACACTGCCCATAGTTGCCACGATGCCGCCATTCTGTTTTTTTTCTTTTTTTTTATTTTTAGAGAGAGAGAGAGAGAGAGAGAGAGAGAGAGAGAGAGAGAGAGAGAGGAGAGAGAGAGCGAGGAGAGAGAGGAGAAAGAGAGAGGAGGAAGAGGAGAGAGAGAGAGGAGAGAAGAGAGAGGAGAGAGAGAGAGATATGCTGCCATTCTTGAAGCTCGTGTGCACTAGCCTGCCTCCTGACTTGTACCCTACCTCCAGCTCTTCAGAGGCCATGTTATGAGACCTCCATGTGGGCCCCAGCCTCCCGTGCCATATGCCTGACGTAGAGCTGGCTGCCTTCCAGTCCTGCTGTCACCATTACTCGGTGGCACCACAATATGGCCTGATTCTTCATGTGGGTCAGGTGTAGTGACACATGTTTCTATCCCGAAACCTCAGAAGCTAAGGCAAGAGGATTGTGGATCCAACACCAGCGTGGGCTGAGACACAGTCCTCAACACAGTGAGGCAGAGACGACAGAAGAGGGAAGAGATAATGTGGCGAGGCAGAGGAGGCCGAAGTGAGAGAGAACTGAGAGAGAGAGTGGAGAGAGGAGAGAAGAATGTGCTGAGAACGAGGCAGAGAAAAAGAACTGAGAGAGGAGAGAGGGCAGAGAGGAAGGGCAGATGAATGAAGAGATAGATCAGAGTCTGGGAGAAAATACTTCTAAAAACCCACTCAATAAAAGTCTCATGTCCAGCCAGGGGGCAGTAGTGCCTGTCTTTAATCCCAGCAGAGTCAGGAGGATCTCTGTGAGTTCGAGGCTAGCCTGGTCTACACAGAGTGAGATCCAGGACAGGCACCAAAACTACACAGAGAAACCCTGTCTTGAAATACCAAAAAAAAAAAAAAAGGTCTTATGTCCAAACGATACAAAGACGTCTTCAAACCAAACAATAGAAAACAACACATACAAAAAGCATCCATAGTCCTGAAGAAGACGGCCACCCAAGAAGACAGACGGATGGGGAGTGAGCTTACGGAAACACGCACAGAGTCCCTGTCCTTGGCGGACTGAGTTAAAACCACGGTGACTATTGCTGCACACCTATTCAACTAAACTCCTTCGAAACTGGCAACCCAAGTGCTGGCAGGGCTGTGGAGTGGCTGCTGTCACTCACGGCCGGCGCACACGGAGAGAGAAAGGGACAGCCACTTTTAAAGCAAAACAGTTGTCGATGAGAAAAACCTGGCGAGCATCTTTGGTTCCTTACCCAAACCAGTCCCCACATAGAAACCAACAACAGCAGCTTTTTTGTTTTAAACCACGTGTGTATGATGTGTACGCCTGTGTGCATTGTTACGTGTGTGAGTGCTGCCGTGGGCGTGCTATGGCCTGCATGTGGGGGTCAGAGGACCACATGGGTGTCAGGCATCACCTTCCACTCTGTTTGAGACAGAGCCTCTTTTCTGCTGTTCACCTCTTTGCACACCAGGGGAGCTGGCTTGTGAGCTTCTGGGGGAGGCTCTTGTCTCTGCCCGCCTTTTCTCCATGCAGTACTGGGATTGTGGACCCAGGCTACTGCATTTGGCTTCTTCTTCTTCTTCTTCTTCTTCTTCTTCTTCTTCTTCTTCTTCTTCTTCTTCTTCTTCTTCTTCTTCTTCTTCTTCTTCTT
>CABHPQ010000839.1:0-31088 GCA_902168405.1 Peromyscus aztecus | reverse complement strand
ATCACTCGGAAAGTGCACATGGCTTCCAAAGACGTCATCTGCGCAGCGAATGCGGAGGACAGGAGTCAAGGGGAATTCTGCACTGGATATGTGACCAGCAGTTTTCAGAGTGAAGGATAATTACAGGGACTGGAAAGTTTTATGAGAAGGGAAAAAAATCATCTCAGCAGAATAATGAACAGAGAGGTTCTCAGTCATAAAGCAAGAGCTAAGGAGAATGGGATGACGGGCATCAGCCCTTCAGTTGAAAGCAAAGAACTTGGCCAGGCTGGCTCAGCGCATTCACTGGCTTGGAGGTGAGAACCAGCCACCAACAGACAGTAAACATGGAGAGGCAAAAGCTCATCATCCCGACTTTCCCCTTAGAACTACAAATGGTGAACTTTGGATATGTTCTGTGACAGAGTGTGCCAAGGGAGAGTCCAGAAGTTTATCCGCCAGCAAAGGAGCCGGGTGTGGCGAAGTACACCCTTCATTCCACAGCTTGGAAGGTAGAGGCAGGGAGATCTCTGTGAGTGGAGACCAGCCTGATCTACACAGTGAGTTCCAGGCCAGCCAGAGTTGCGTGGTGAGACCCTGTCTCAAAACAAACCAAAACCCCCCCAAAAAAACAAAAAAAACATACCCCCCACAAAACAGCGAAGTGACATTCACCTGGAATCCTGGCTACTTGGAAGGCTGAGGCAGGAGGATTGTGAGTTCTAGGCTAGCCTGGGGCCACATAGAAAGACCTTGTTCAGGAAGGAAGGGAAAGAGGAAGGGCTAGAGGGAGGGATGAAGGAAGGAGAAGGGAGAGAAGGAAGGGATTTCATCCTTTGGATGGAACAAAACACTGGGGCCAGGATGTGGCTCAGTGTGGCCTAGCTTGGTTCAACCCCCAGAACTATACAAACAAAGAAAAGAGTAACAAAAGAAAAGAGACCATAGCAAAACCACTCCGGGCTCCCCAGGGGCACCCGCTACCCCAACCCATCATCATATCTCTGTATTATTAACAGAGGTTTCTTGGCTCGACAAGTCACTGCCTAAATATCTGCTGGAATTACTTATTAAATTGCAGGGCATACGACACTGTCCCAGCTATGGAAACAGTGTGCTACCCTCTATGGACCAACGAACCAGGGCTGGAACAATTGTCACAAAAGCATCCCGACAGCCACAGACTCTGGCTTCCCCACTCTATGTGTTCCCTGGTTTACTGTGTCACAGGACACCCCAGCTCATTGCCGCCCAGTGTTCCACACTACAAACCTAGAGAAACCGGTTTAACCCTTCCACTGCTAGAGGAAGCATGGTTAGGCTTAAGGAAGCGGTTGAAAGGCCAAAGAGGAAGTCTTATCAAGGGACCATTGATGCCGCAGGCAGCTCCCAGATGGAGACTTTCTCCCCACCAAGTCTAGTTCACAAGCTGTCATGCTTTGTGGATTCCTTTTACATAATATAGTCATATTTACAAGTCTCCGGGTTCAGTTTGTTGGGCAAAGGCCTAAAATAACATTTCAGGATAAACAAACAAAAAGCCACAGAAACCTTCTCTGTACCTTCACCTATGACCCAGGGGTTCAACAAAATAGGTTAATCATTACCAGCCACACAGAGATCAACCTGCCAATGGTCAGTGTAGACAATGTCCACAAAACATACGGGAAACCCAAGGCCAAGGTCGGCACGTAGCAGTGGTAAAGAAACATGGGGCGTATTTTAACAAATCAAGTCCAACACAGCCCCAATCATTTCCTCATCACCTAAATCTTGCCCAACAATGCCGAAGGCAAGAACTTGAAACCCTGTGATCATAAGAAACGGTTGGCATGAGACATAAGATGGCAAGCGGTTGGCATGAGACATAAGATGGCAAGCCGGCTGCGGCACAAGACAGCCGCTTTGGGCCTCCACAGCCCTTCTCTGACAGCCTAAGATGAATGCTCTCAGCTGATTCTGAGGGACAGGCTCCCACTACATGATGGGGCTTATTACTTCCCATTGAAATGCAACGTGCCTTTTTGAATTTTCTGAAAATGTTTTGGTGCAATCTCCCCTCTGTGAATAACGATGTCAAAATAATGAAAGAAAAGCGACAGGCTTGAGCACATCCCGTGTCTGTTGCAATCGAAGGCGAGCGAGCGAGCGAGCGAGTTTGTCCTAAGAATCAAAAGTCCACTAACATGGCACCTGTATTTGTCACTCAGAAGCTTCCATCCTGCACAGACAGAACGTACAGCCATGGGGACGATGCTGTGATGTTTAGTAGTCAGGTTACGGAAGCCACGGATCGATAGCCCTGCCACGTGTAAAGTGGACTGTGGCGCAGAGCAATGCCAGCACTCCAGAATGAGGAAAGGCCACAGGGAGTCGGCACAAAAAACCAGTAAGTGAAGACTCCTAAGGAGGTGTCTCTGCTTCTAGACTTACCCTGATGGTCCCTTTGGGAAGAGAGACCATGTCTTATGAAGTCCATCCGACACATACTGAAGCTAATGCTTGTGATCAGCACTAGAAACCACGGTCTTGGAGGAGCCCATGAGCCAGGGCACGGAATGAGGAGTGGGGATTAGGCAGAAAGCAGGGGCAAGGGAAAAATAAACATTTACTAAGCAACCCATTGTGTCAGGTCCTCACTAAAAATGACTTTAATTCTCCCAGTACCAAGACAGAGTGGGAGTTATGGGTCCCACTCACAGAACAGGAAAAGGGTCAGAGAGCAAAGTCATTTGCCCAACTAGTACAAAAGAGGCACACGTCAGCAAACAGTTGGAGATGCAAGGTGCTGTGTGGGAACCAGGGCAGATCAGAGATCAGGAACATCAGACATGAAGCTTAAAAGATGACCAGAAATTCAACAGAAAAGGGCAAAGGGCCTCTCACAGAGAAGGGCGCAGCACACCTACACGAACGTCCTAAGACATTACTGAAAGTATAACCAACAAAGGCCAGACGTGCTATGCCAAGAGTTGTATCAGCTACATGTGGCTGCGTAACAAATAGCTCTAAACATAAGGGCTTTAAAACACCATTACTTGCTGGGCGGTGGTGGCGCACACCTTTAATCCCAGCACTCGGGAGGCATAGACAGGTGGATCTCTGTGAGTTTGAGGCCAGCCTGGTCTACAGAGCGAGATCCAGGACAGGCACCCAAACTACACAGAGAAACCCTGTCTCAAAAAACCAACAAACAACAACAAAACACCATTACTCTGTTCCCAAGTCTGAGTCAGCAAATAGAGCTGGGCTCAGCAAGGCAGGTTTTCTGTTGGCCAGAAAGGCTCTGTCACTCACTCTGTCATTGAGCTGTCACAGTTCTTGGAAGTCTCACTCATGGCTGGTAGGTTCAACATAGCCTCAAGCAAATACCCAGCAATTGGTTCTAACTTCTGATTGGTCCCTTCCCATCTTCACTGGGGCCAGGAGCTGCTGGGCTTCCTCAGAGGGCAGCACCATCTTGAGAGGGTGAAGCCTCTTGGGTTAGGCCAGCTCTCCCTTCTAAGTTGTGCAGCATCCCCCCAGGCACATTCTGTGTTTCAGATCAAGTTGCAAGGCCAACCCCAACCCAAGGTGGAGAAATAAACCCTACCTTTGGATGGAAGAAACCATGACAGATTTGTGACCATTTATGGCTTCTCATGTCGAGGAAGTGGGAAGAGATGATGCAGCAGATGTAGGAGAAGCTGTCAGGCCTGTCATGGTGCCTCAGGACTCGCCATGTTTAGGAGTTTGGATGTCACCCTCAAAGCAACCAGGAGTGGGCTGTGAAGCAGGAACTCCAGATATCCAGAGCTACATGTGGACTACTCTGGCAGCAGGGTGGGATCTGCACTTACAGAATAACAGCAGGGGCAACACAAGTCCTTATGAGGCTGTCGTCCTGTCCCTCTACATCTGGAGGCTGCCTCAGAGAGCTGGGATGGGAGGCAGGGGGGCCAGAGGCAGAAGATGGCTGCATCAGGCATTTGGAGCAGAGCCTGAGATTGACAGGGACTCTGTCTTAGCTAACTGGCAGCTGTGGTCTCATCTATGACACCCAGAATATAAAGAGAAAGAGCGTTTGGGGGTGTAGAGTCGTGGGAGGTGGGGAAGGGAGGTGTTGTTTTTAAGGCCTATGAAGGCGATGAAGACCAGACCACCTGCACACTTCCGAGAAACAACAACAAGGGTGATGGTGCTCGCCACTGGGTTCTCAGTGTCTGTTGGGTACAGGTCTCATCCTCAGGGCCGGGAACACTGGGACACTATAAACCCGCCCTCACTTCTTGGAATCTCAGTCTCAACCAACGCAGTTGGGGTTAATGGCAGCCACATGGGGAGGTTGTTCTGAGTGCACACGGACCAACGGACACCCAGTGAGTGCCATTTCTCCCACTGACTCATTTCCACACTCCTCCTTTAAACCATGATCTCCTTCCTGCCTAGCGGGTCTTCCCCAAGCATAATACCTGACAAGGCAGGACTCAGCCTTATTGACGCTATAACACGATACGTCCTTGAGTGAAACATGTCTGGACACACTGAGCGGATGGAGGGAAAGGAGCGATATCTGCAGAAGACCAAGGTCAAACATCAGAGACATAGAAGCACTTCAATTGCCTAAACAACATGTTATGACCTGAGGCAAATGCTTTAAGAAGGCCGGGCGGCATACAGCCCATGGAGGTGAGGCTGTGTGGCCAACTCTGTGGTACACATTCACAGAGTAGGGCACAATGTGCATTGTGGAGGAAAAATAAAAGCCTTTTTCTTGTGTCTAGGGGTCAACTCAGTGGAAGACCAACTTTTCTCAAGACCAAACTGACTGTATAGACCAGTGGTTCTCAACCTTCCTTGTGGTGGTGACCCCCAACCATAAAATTATTTTCACTGCTACTTCATAACTGCAGTTTTGCTACTGTTATGAACTGTGATGTAAATATTTGACATGCAGGATATCTGATATGTGACCCCCTCTGAAAGGGTTGTTTGACCCCCCAGGGGGTCGTGACCCACAGGTTGAGAACTTCAGGTATAGAAAGGCAATCACTTGGGGAACAGTCCTAGATTCCAAATGGTGACTTTAATTTTGTGGCTTCTGGAAGTGGACAGAAAGATGGGTCTACTTTGAGCACATTTTCCTGAACTTCCGCCTTCAGGTTTTCACACGGAGCCAGTGGAACCGTATTTTGCTAGAGCAGGTGTGCTCTGAAGGTGCGGGAGGAGAGGCCGACAGATGAGTCCTAAGGAGAAACTCCCAGCTCTAGGCCGACGCCAGAAAGGCCCTGAAAGTGGCAGCCCAGAGGTACCCATTCCGGACAAAAGCCTGCTGAACAATAAGATCTGTCTCACAGACTTAATAGAAGGCCTGGAAGACGAAGGCTGGAAGCTCACTGAGAGCAGAGGAACAAGACAAGCGCAAGCGTGAGAAGAATTTGAGAAGGGCTGCGGAGGCACAGTGGTCAAGGGCTTGATGGGCAAGCATGAGGACCCGAGTTTGAGTCCCCGGAACCCACGCCAAAGCCAGCCTGGTGGCAGGCGTCTGTACCTTCAGTGCTGGGGGCAGAGGCGAGAGGATCCCAGAGGTTCGCTGACCAGCCAGTCCAGCTGCTAGTCAGTGAGCGCTAGGTTCAGTGAGAGACTGTCTGGAAAATTAAGGCAGAGGGAGCAGGAAAGGAAGAAAGTAGAGGATGAACCCGGAGATGAAACCCAGCAGCAACAGCAGGAGGAAGATGCTGGGAACAGGGCAGAGGGAAACATTCCCCGTGCATTCAAGAAAATCCCTCAGAAAGGAACGTTCATAAGTGCCAGAGTCCAACGGGGTCCAGATAGGATGAGGAAAGATACACAGTAAGGCCAGTTGCTGGAAAGTTCCAGAGCACACTGGGGACCGAGTGACTTTCTCCAGGAGTCAGAAGAGGCACATGGCATCACTTGCAAGGGGTCAAGGATGAGAAAAGTTGTTTCTCAACAGCAACCACAGGAAGGGGCAAAAAGGAGTCGATACCATCAAAACTCTGAAGGAAAAGCATTTCTGGCTGGTAACCACAAGTTCAGAAAGCTATCCAAAGGGTGCGAAGGGTGCAGAGCTCCTGCTCACCCTGTTCACTCTCTCTCCAAGGTTCTAGAATGCCTTCTCACCAATACTCAGTACCCACCTCTTTTTGGTGAAATATGGTTTTCGCGGGTGGGACTTAACGGCACCCTCTTCTAGATAACCAATTTGCAGTGGAGTGCAAAGTTCCTATATCTCCACCTGATGCATTTTTTTTTTTTATAGCCTTACGGACTTTTAAGCCCATCATCGAGGAAGTAGTCATGATTAGGTGTTTGTCTGTCAGACACAACACTGTTGTAAATCAGAGATGTGGCCCATTATATTGGTGGTGAGGGCGATGGCGGCGGGGCTAACCCTCCTGAGTGCTTATCAGGAGCCACGCAATGGGTCCTAAGTACCTAACATCTAAGATACCAGCTCCTGTCATCCTTACCCAGCCCCATGAGATAGGCGCTGTTATTGCATTCACTTTACAGATAAGGAAACTAAAGTACAGAGAGGCTCGGTAACATGCCGAGGGTCACAGCCCATGAACTATAGTAAACCCAGGCTGCTGACCTCCGCTTCTCATCCCCACCATGACTCCCAGTTGGTGCTTACAGTTTCCTTCCTGGTTTGTATATCTCTAGAGTACAAAGACTGCGGAGACGGTTCAGTTAGAAAATATTGGCCTTGCAAGCATGAGAAACTGAGTCAGATCCCCAGAAACCACTCAACGAACTGTGTGTGGTGGCGTGGGTTTGCAACTCCAGTACTGGGGATGTAGAGACAGTTGGATCCCTGGGGCTTGCTCCAAATTGGAGACCCCCCCCAAGGCCAGTGAGAGAAGATGTCTCAAAAAATAAAAAAGGTGAAGAGCAGCTGAGGAATGGCACCTGAGGTTGACCTCTGGTAACCACATGCACATCCACTCTTGTGCATAAAGATGTGTGTGCATGCACACACACAATGCACACACAACAGTGCATGTTCCATTGAGTGGTATAGTACTATGTGTGGGTTTTTTGTTTGTTTGTTGTGTGTATGTGTGTTAGGGGAAACAGGGTCTTGCTATGTAGCCATGGCTAGCCTGGAACTTGCTACATAGACCAAACTGGCCTCAACCTCACAGAGACCCACCTGCCCTGCCTCCTGAGTGTTGGCATTGAAGGTGTGCGCTACCACACATGGCTGAATGGTATAATTCTGTGTTGGTGTCCGGGATAGACTTTGGTGAAAAATGTGGGGTTACTTGACTCTCAGGGAAAGGCTCAGGCTGCTGAACGCTGGGTAGTTATGCACATCTATTTGTCTACTCACTCAGCAATTGGAGACACTGTAGATATCACTATCTAGGACCACCTGAGTCTGGGTCTCAGATGAGACCTGAGCCAAGGCCTTTCAGTTCCAGTCCATATTGATGCTCCAACTATTTTTCCTTTTCACTTAAAAAAGCAGCTTCCGGGGCTGGAGAGATGAGTCAGTGCTTAAGAGCATGTACTGTTCTTCCAGAAGACCCCAGTTTTATTCCCAGCATCCTTGTCAGATAGATCAGAACCCCCTGTCATTCCAGCACTTCCAGGGGAGCTGAGATCTCTGGTTTCCTTAGCAACTGCACTCACATGCTCATACCTAAACACAGACATCCACACATCCACACGATCGACAATAAAAGTAAGTCTTAAGGAAAAGGAAGTTTCACGAACATGTAACAGTCTCCACATCGATGGTGTGCAAAGGTGACAGGCTACGATGTCACACACACCTATGACAGCGCTGTCACCAAGCCGACAGCATGTCCATCACCCCTGAGAGGTCCCCCACACCCTCGTGCCGAGCATGCCGCCATCCCTACCTGTCAGTGTTTGTTGCTGCAGAACTGTGCACAAAGAATCATGCTAGATACGGTTTGACCCTTTTCACTCAGCAGCATCCTTTTGAGACTCATCCCTGGCATGGGCTGTGTTACTCATCCAGTTCTCCCCAGCTTCAAGTCACAGCTATGGGTATTGTGACAAGTCACAGCGTGGGTAACCAGTCTGGCCATCCATTCACCTGCCGATGGACATTTGAGCATTCTCCATGCTGTTGCTACTATAAGCAAACCAGTGAGAGGCATTTGGAAGCCAGGGTATACATGAAAACATGTGACTTTCTTTTCTCTTGGCTGAAAAACCCAGGGCTGGGAATGCTGCATGGTGGTACATTGTTTGTTCAATGTTTTTTAAAAAAAAGATTTATTTATGTATGTATTTAAGGGTATGCATGAGTACCTGCATGCAGGCATGTACACTCTGTACATGCCTGGTGTCTATAGAGGCTAGATGAGGGTGTCTGATCCCCTGGAACAGGATTTCCAGGCAATTGCAAGCTGAACTGTAGGTGCTGGGAACCGAACCCAGGTCCTCTACAACAGCAGTCAGTGCTGTGCTGAGCCATCTTTCCAGCCCCTTGATGGGCTTCTAAAGAAACCACTAACTTGTTTTCCAAAGTGTTTGCATCACTTTCCCTTCCCGCCATCAGTGTGTGCAAGGCCTGGTTTGGTGTTTGTTTGGTGTGGCTGGTTCTCTGAATCCAGACACTCCACAGGCATGCAGTGCCACATTGAGACTGCGGAGGCCCTGGGACGGGAGCACGGGATTTAGGTACCAGGTGACTGCTCCGATGGCGACAGATGTTGACAGTTTTTTTCATGGGTCATTTACTACACCTACATCTTCTTTGGTGTTCCGTCGTTCAAATCTTCTGCCAGTTTTACAGCTTAGATCTTCGTTCTCCAGGTGGTTTTGAGAGCTCTTTTTGATTGATGGATACAACCCTTCACCAAGCACAAGCTTTGTGTAGGATCCTGCCTATTCCACAACTTGTGTCTATCTTCTAGTACTATCTTTGGAAGAACGAGTCTTGGTTTTGGTAAACTCCATCTTTGTTTACTTATTTTATGAATGAGGTGGCTGCTGTCAAGCTATGCAGGCTTTGCTAAAACAAAGTCATGGAGCTTTCCTCCCATGATTTCTCCTCAAGTTCTACTGCTTTAGCCTTTGTATTTGAAGCTACGATCGATTCTGGGTTACTTTGGGTTATCCGGTGTGAGGTCTAGCCTGGCATTCATGTACACAGTCATCAAGCACACAAGCATGGCACCGTGTGTTGAAAAGAGTTCCCTTTTCTCCGTCTTTGTCAAGAAACATTTTTTTAAACTATAAACAAAATTTTTTTTCAAATGTTTTTTTTTTCTGGGGCTATTGAGATGATCATTCAGTGTCCTGCATCCTGTTGAGATAGTGACTCATCTTTTGTTGTTGTTTTTAAGCTGTCAAGCCATCCTTGCAATCCTGAGATCATGTTCTTTACCTTGTTCTTTTTTTATTGACTCTTGAATTCTACATTCTAAAATTTTTAGTAGAATTTTCGCTTCTATGTTCACCAGGGACATTGATCTTTAGTTTTGTTTGCTGATCTTTTTCTAATCTTATCATTAGATTAATGCTGAATTCACAGAATGAACTGGGAAGTGTTCCTACCTCCTTGATTTTCTGAAAGGATGTATAGAGACAATATTATTTCTTCCTGGACAAACTTCCTGTGGAGTCATTTGATCTTGAAATTCTCTGGGAGAAGGCTTTTAGCAAAAAATCTTGATTTAATAGACTTAGGGCTAGCTGGGTGATGTATTTCTTCTGGAAATGGGTTTTGAAAGGCCATGTAGTTCAAGTAATTTGTCCTTTTCATCTGCGCTGTCAAGTTTATTGATGTAAATGTGTTCCTAACACTCCTTTATTGCCTGTTGATGTCTGTAGAACTCGCGATGTCTCCGTTCATGCCAGATGTTGGTGACTTGGTCCCCCAACCCCCGATCAGCCAGGCTAGAGGTTTCTCAAATTTCTTTACCTTCTCAAAGAATAAGCTTAACTGTTCACTGAATTTTCTTTCTCTCTCCACCTGGTGTTCTAACAATTACTCCCCCACTCTGATCCCTCTTTCCTTCTGCTTTACATTAGATCTAATTTGTTTATCCTTTTCTAGTTTCTTTAAAAATTTATTGTTATTTTGTGTGTTTGTGCATATGTATGTGCAAATGTGTGTGCCCACAGAGGCCAGAGGTTGATGTCAGGTGGCTTCCTCATTATTTTTCCTAACACATATCTTTGACTATTTGAGAATTTTATATGTTGTGTTTTGATCATATCCACCCTAATTTCTCCACTTAACTCCTCTCAATACATCCCATCCCATTATCCCTGTAACTTTATGTGTCTCCTCTCTCTCTCTCTCTCTCTCTCTCTCTCTCTCTCTCTCTAAATCAACAATCCATTAGCTCAGATTGTATTGTCCATATACTCCTGGGTGTGTGGCCATCCACTGAATCATGGTCAACCTACCAGGGGCCACTTGAAGAAAACTGACTCTCCCTCTCCAGGAAGCCATTGACAGTCTTTAGCACATCAGTTAGGGGTGGGGGCTCATGAACCTCTCCCCACTCCTCACTGGAATGTTGACCTGCCTGATCTGCAAGGCAAACCACAGCTGCTGTGGGTTCATGAGTACAGCGGTCCAGTTGTCCCCAACCCCAGTTGTCCCCAGCCTCTGGCCTTACAAACCTTCCACTCACCACCCCCGCTTCACTGTGGTCCTTGAGCCAGTTTATATTTTGAGACGGGTACTCACTGGATCTAGAGCTCACTGATTGGCTACACCGAGTGGCTACCAAAGTCCAGAGACTGACGTGTTTCTGTCTCCCAGGCGATAGGATTACAGGTGCTTGTTGCCATGCCCAGCTTTTTACGTGGATGCTGGAGATCTGAACTCAGATCCTCGTGCTTACATGGCGAGTACTTTACCAACTGAGCCAACTTCCTGGACCTTTATTCTCGTTTAAGGTCACTTATGGGAGTTCTTTCTCTTTCCTCCCAATACATGTTTTTAGTGCTATAAATTTCCACCTAAGCTGTGGCAGCGTCCGACAAGCTTTTAACATGTTGTTTTAAGTTTCCATCTGGTCCAAACACTTCATAATTTCATTTGGTAGTTCCTTATTGGTCTAGTTTGTCATTTAGTTTCCGAAAGTTTGCTGATTTTCCAGTCATGTTTTATGTGACTAATTTCTAATTTAATTCCATTATGGCCAGAGAACTTACTTTCTATGACTTGAATCACTTTAAATGTATTGAGAATTGTTGTATAACCAAGACATGGTTTGTACTAGTGAATTAGGCAATTTAACAAGTACTGTATGTCCGGCTGTTGGTGGGGAAGTAGTTTACATAAATGTCAGTTAGAGCAAGTTGGTTGGCAACGTTGTTCAGTGCTGGTGTCTGTAATTTGTCTTCTACATCTGATTATTATTGTGTACTTGGGTATTTCTCCTTCAGTGATATCATTCTTTGCTTTGTGTGGTTTTTTGTTTTGTTTTGGGGTTTTTGTTTTTTGATACAGGGTTTCTCTGTATAGTCCTGGCTGTCCTAGAACTCACTCTGTAGACCAGACTGGCTTCGAACTCACAGAGACCCACCTGCCTCTGTCTCCCAAGTGCTGGGAGTAAAGGCATGTACCATCACCACCCAGCAAAACAATTTGTTTGTTTGCTTATTTTCGAGACAGGATTTCTCTGTGTAGTTCTGGCTGCCCTGGAATTCGCTCTGTAGACCAGGCTGGCCTCCAGCTTACAGAGATCCACCTGCCTCTGCCTCCTGAGTGCTGGGATTAAAGGAGTGTGCCACCACCGCCCGGCATACTTTGTGTGTTTTAAAGCTTTGTTATTAGATGAAAAAACTTTTAGGATAATTAACTCTTCCCGATAAATCAACTCTATTATTTCCTCTAAAACTGTTTTTCTTTCTCTCCTAGTTGTCTACTTGACACAGCATAGAGCCACTTGAGAAGGGAGTCTCAATGGAGGAATTGCCTGGATCAGATTGGCCTGTGGGCATGTCTGTGGTGGGGGTGTCTTGGTTATTAATTGATGCGGGAGGGCCCAGCCCACTGTGGGCAACACCATTCCCTGGGCAGGTGGTCTTAGATTGTATTAAAAAAAAAAAAAACTAGTTAAGCATGAGCCTACAAGCAAGCCAGAAAGGAATGTTCCCTCTATGGCCTTTGCTTCGGTCTCCTGGAGTTCCTGCCCTGACTTCCCTCAGTGATGGATTGTGATCCAGAAGTGTAAACCAGATAAATCTTTCCTTCCCCTAAGTTGATCTTGGTCATAGGGCTGGTCGCAGCAACAGAAAGGAATTAGAACTCTGTTCCTCTTTTATTTCCTGGGTTTCCAGTTATACACACATCAGATGCTTAAAGTCATATCACTATCACTGATGCCATCTTCATTTTTTAAAAGATGTCTTTTCCCTGTGTGTTTCATTTTAAATGGCGCTTTTGACTAGGCTCAACCTCACCAGCTTTTCTTCTGCACTGTCTGATCTGCCACCAATCCCACTCAGTGTGTTTTATCTCTCGGCTCTTGCAATCTCCTCTGAGAACTTCAATTTTTGCTATAATACCATCCATGTCTCCAGTTGACTTGCTGAACCTCTGAAATCCAATCATAATGACTTTAACGTACTCGGCTGCTAAATCTAATGTCCATGGCCGTTCCTGCTACATTTCAAAGCATTGGTTTTTATCCCCATTACAGGCCCTCTCTTCCTGCGTCTTCCCATGCCTAGCAATGTTCGGTTAGATGCCTGGATTGTGATCTTTTCTGGCTTGCTGTGGGACAGCTTTGTGGTCCCTAGATATATTCTTGACCTCTGTTCTGGGATGCAGCTAAACAACTTGGACAATTCTGGTCCTTGCGATTTGCTAGGCAGGAGCACAGCAATGCTTTATGCCAGATCATTGCTCCCCACTACTGAGGAGGGATCTCCTGTGGGGGTCTCCCTGAAGCATGCGGGTTTTCAGGTTGGCAGTGTGAGTTGGCACAGCTCCTGGCCCAGTATGAGTCCTGGGCACTGTTCCTTCTCAACTTCTCCGACGGTTCTTTTTCTGGCCTCAAGTCATTTTGTTCCCAGACATGCACCCAGAAGCTCACTGACAGATGTCTGGGGACCAGAGATCTCTCCCCTCTCATCACCTGCCTGGGGGCTACGGACACTACCCCTCCCACTCACAGACCCTTGACTTAAGGAGTTCGCAAGCTCTGCCTCGGTCTCCTCCCTGGGTGGCAGCCTGGCCATCCTCCGGTCAGCATGTCTCACGTACATGCTATCATCTCAGAACCACCCACCTTGCACTACCTGACATCCGGCACCTCCGAAAGCAGAGTTCAGTTTGTTCGTCTGGGTTTTTTGGTATAAGCTGGCTATTATCTTACCTTGATAAGGGGCCGATCATTTTCACACATATAAAATAAGTTGGCTATGACAAGGCCATTTGGTTGGTATTTCTCCGTACTTTATAAATGTTTTTAAAAGTTGTGTGTGTGTGTGTGTGTGTGTGTGTGTGTGTGTGTGTGTGTGTGTGTGTTTATGTGTATGTGTGGGTGAGTGTCTGTGTTCCTGTGTGGTGAGTGTCTGTGTTCCTGTGTGCACATCTAGAAGCCAGAGCAGGACACTGGTGTCTTTCTTGATCACTTCTTAGACTGTCTCTCACTGAGCCAGAAGCTCCCTGTGTGAGCTAGGCTCACTGGCCAGCAAGCATCCAGGATCCTCCTGTCTACCAACCCACTCTGGGGTTCCAGGCATGCCTGGCCATACCCAGCTTTCAGGTTGAGTGCCTGGCATCTGAACTCAGGTTCGCTTACTACATGGCAAGTGTACTTAGACTCGCTAGGCCATGTTCTCAGCCCCTTCAGTGTTTTAAAATCCACCCTCTCTTCCGAAGAGAAGCATCTCCTATTCACTAATATTGTTTACATAATTTCAAAGTAAAATTGATCATTATACTTAAAGATCCTAGTACACTCCTTGGGTATACACCTGAGATTCTTGTTTAATTTTAAAAATGTTTATGAGTGTCATATCTGCATGTGTGTGTATGAACGTACCACATGCATCACTTGTGGCCACAGAGTCCAGAAGAGGCCAATGCATCCCATGGACCTAGGGCTACATATTGTTGTGAGCCACCACATGGGTGCTGGGACCCCAACCCTGGTTTATTGTTAGAGATGCAAGTGGTCCTAGTCACGGAGGTTTTATGTAGCTCTTTAGGTGTCTACTTGATATCCGGATATATAGTCCTTGTGTATACACCCAACAATCTGATAGATTGCTTTCTTCATACATTGCTTAAACGCAACAATTAGATCCATCCCCAAATCCGCACTTAGATTTCATTTTAAGTCTTAGAAAATATGAAACTATAAAATCATCAGATATCATTGTTCATCCCTGACGTAGACACATTAGGATTAACGAGGTCTCAATAAAACGAGGAGAAAAGAACATTACTAGGCTATCATGGGGAGTCTTTTTAAAAGCGTTATACCAAGAGGATGAACTGCTGTCAAGGGATTCACCTACCACGAAGAAGTGATGAGCAAACAGAGGGCCTCCAAATACATGGAGCAAAAGCTGGCAGAGCTGAAAGGAAGACAGGACAAGTCCAGAGTCAGGGCGGAAGACTTCAGCATCTTCCACTTAGGGACCAATAAGTTAGTAGGACAGGAAAGTAAGTTTGGTTGTGGAAGACCCGGGGAACATAATTAATCAACTGGTTCTAAACCAATAAGTAGAACACACTCCACCTGTGACGGTCGGGTAGGTCGATGGTCTGTGTCCCTGCCACTGCTCACACGCTGAAATTCTTATCCCCAAGGCAAGGGTATAAGGAAATGGGTCCTTTGGGGAATGTTTAGCTCAAGAGGGTGAATGGGAATAAAGCATTTAGGGCAGAGGCCAGTGAGCCACCTCCTCTCTCTGCCAAGTAAAGATTAAGCAAGGAGATGTCTCTGCAACAGGAAACAGTTTATTGGCCACAGAGCTTGAGCCTGGGATCCTGGCCTTCCAGCCTGTGAGACATGAACTCACACTGTTTATGTATAACTCAGCTCGTGATAATGTTTTTCTTTTTCCATTTTTCGTGTGTGTGTGTGTGTGTGTGTGTGTGTGTGTGTGTGTGTGTACAGGTACATATGTGTGAGGGTGTGTGTGTATACAAGTGTGTACAGGTGCATGTGTGTGTACATGTGTGTACAGGCACATATGTGTACATGTGCATATGTGTGTGCATGTGCCCATGCAGGTGCATATGTGTGAGGGGTGTGTGTGTGTGTGTGTATGTGTGTGTGTGTGTGCATGTGTGTACCGGTGCATATGTGTGTACATATGTGTACACGCATATACAGGTGCATATGAGTGAGAGTGTGCATGGAGGCTGGAGGCTGACATCAGGAATCATCCTCAGTTGCTTTTCTGCCTTAGTCGTCGAGGAAGGGTCTCTCGAAGAGTTTGTTGATATGTCTGCTCTTGCCAGTCACATTGCTCTAGGAATTTCTTGTTTCCACAGATTCTGGAATCTCAGGACTGCAGGACCCACCCAGCATATACCTGGGTTCTGCAGATGTAAACACTGGTCCCCATGCTCACACAGCATATGCTTCAGCACTGAATTTTCCTGCCGGCCACAGCTCGCTATATAACTTGGTCACAGAAGCTCAACTGGACTAAGACACCATCCAACAGCAGGTTACATTTTCAATTCCTCAAGAGCCCGCAGAAAACTCACCAGGACGTGTATCCTGGGCCACTGAGTAAATCTGATAATTTTAAAATAATCAAGACCGTGACGACTCTGTTTTCTGGTAACAATAGAATCAGACTGGAAATTAACAAGAGGCAGATGACATAACTATTTCTGAATGTTTGAAAATTAAACTGGACACCTCGAAACAACCCACAAGTCAAGAGGAAGTCTCAAAACGAATTTGGAATATACAGAACTAAATGAAAACACAATGTATCGAAATCACAACAGAATCTTGAGAAGCTGTAGGAATAGGACGGAAAGAAATTCCTAGCCCTAAAATACCCACAGCAGGGGAAAGAGGAGAGGAGAGAGCTCAAAACAATAATCTGAGAGTCTTCCTCGGGAAGCCAACAAAATAATAGCAAAGAAAATGCAAAGCAAGCAAAGGAAGGAAATAATAAAACAGGAACAGCAATCAATGAAGTTCAAATTTAAAAAAAAAGCAATAAAGAAAATTAATGAAACAAAAAGTTAGATCTTCAGGGAAAACAATCAAATTGACAAACCTCAGTTAGACTGATAAATACAAGATACCGGCCCCCAGTGTCAGGAAATAAAACAGATGAGAAGAAATGGGCAAATTCCCCGAAAGTTACTGTCAGAACTTTACCAGTAGTGTGACAGCCACAAAATTTAATTTGTGACTTAAAATATCCCAACAAAGAAATTCCCTGCTTCAGCTGGATTTACTGGAGGATTCTACCAAATACCTAAAGAAGAATCTGTAAATAATCTTATATAATCTCTTTTTAAAAAATGAAGTATTCCTGTCTCGTTTCTGTTGCTGTGATAAAACACTATGACCAACAGCAACTTGGGAAGGAAAGACTGATTTGGCTTAGTTTCAGGTCACAGTCCATCACTGAGGGAAGTCAGGGCAGGAACTCAAGCAGGAACTTGAAGCAGAGGCCACAGAAGAACACTACTTACTGCTCACAGACCCAGGCACAGCCCTTTCTTATATAGCCCAGGAGCACCTGCCTAGGGAATGGTGCTGTCCTTAGTGGGCTGTGCCCTCCTACATCAATTACCAATCAAGACAATCCCCCACAGACATGGCCACAGGCCAACCTGATAAAGACAAGAGAGACAAAAGCAGAAGATGCAGGGTTCTTTGTGTTTGAGCCCCTTCCTCTAGGTGAGTCTAAGCCATGTCAAGGTCTCAGTTAATTGTAATGAGGACAAGAAGGAAATGTTTCCCAGTGCATTTTCATGAAGCTAGTTCCACCAGTACCACTCACAAACCCAGCAAAGCCCATCAAAGGCAGGAAAGCTGCAGATGCATTTTGCTCATGAATTTCAACATAAATGTCTTCAGCAAAATATTAGCAAATAAAATCCCAAACTACATGAACAGTTACAAAAACAAAACAAAACAAAAAAAACCCATTATGCCACAGCCATATGAGACAATTTAACCCTGGGATATGCATGCTGTCATATCAACGCTAAAGAAGAGACACTGGGCAAAATATGACAAGACATTGATGAGTTTGGATTAGGGAAGACCAAACCAACTCGATGATGAACATCTATCAGACTAACACTAAGGTTAATGATGAAATTAAGGGTCTCTGTGCCATGGCCAGCAGCAAAGCCAAGGATGCCCACAGTTACTGCTCACTCAACAGTGCAGGGGTTCCAGCT
The DNA here is from genome assembly GCA_902168405.1 of Peromyscus aztecus. Taxonomy (NCBI): domain Eukaryota; kingdom Metazoa; phylum Chordata; class Mammalia; order Rodentia; family Cricetidae; genus Peromyscus; species Peromyscus aztecus. The sequence goes on along the minus strand of CABHPQ010000839.1, from coordinate 13,759 downwards.
ATTCTCATAAGTAATAACGGGATAGAGGAAAGGAGGAGAGGTAAATGTGATCCAAATGCATTGTATATGTATATAAAATTCTAAAGGAATAAATAAAAATTACTTAAAAAAGAAATGTAAAAAAAAAAAAACAATGGAGGGCCATGTTTTTTTTTTTAATTTAGAAAATAAATGAAAAAATGTGATGTAAATTATAAGTTTAGGATTAATTCAAATGAAGGAATTCACGTATTTGTTGAATAAAGTTTAATCTATAATGAATAGGAATTTATGATTGCACATTACTTTTTTGTGTATTTATGGAAAACAGGGTCTCAACTATGTAACCCTGGCTGGCCTGAAACTTGTGAGGACCAGACTGGCCTCGATTCATAGAGATCTGCCTGCCTCTGCCTCCCTAATGCTGAGACTAAAGATGTGGGCTCTCCACGCCTGTCTTCCAGTTACTTCTTTACAAAAGAATTAAAATAACTAAGCCTTTAAAAGGCATACAGATGAAAGGGAGGAAACTATTTGCAGTCTGTGCATGGTGGCCCATACGTATAATCCCAACACTCAGAAGGCAGAGGCAGGCAGATCTCTGAGTTTGAGGCCAGCCTGGTTTACTGAGTGAGTTCCAGGACAGCCAGGGCAACACAGAGAAACCCTGTCTTGAAAAACCAGGAAAGAGGGTTACCATGCAAACATTGGGACCTGAGTTTCATCCCTGCACCCATCTATAAGCTGGGCACAACAACATGCATCTGTAACCCTGGCACAGGGGCAGAGTCTGAGACATGTGGATTCCTGGAGCCCTGAGGCTAGGAATCAAGCTGAATTAATGAGCTCCAGGTTCAGTGAGAGACTGTCTTACGAAATAAAGTAAAAGAGACATGACAGTGTCCTCCGGCCTCCACATGCATGTGCTTACACGAACACCATATGCAAAAAATACAAAACAAAACAAACACACAACAAGAAAGAAAAAAAAGTGCACAAAACATTTCCATGCCATTTCCCCAAAGAAGACAGCCAAATGACCAGCAGGCACATGGAAGGTGAGAGGGAAATGCAAATCAAAACCAAGGTGAGATGCCACTTCATACCCACCAGGCTACGATAACAAAGAGGCCAGTGAGACAGCTCAGTGGGTAAGAGCAAGCCTCATAGCTCGAGTTCAATCCCTGGGTCTCACAGTGAGTAAGAGAACAGACTGCCAAACGTTGTCTCCTGACCTCCGTATGTGAGTTGTGGCCTCTGCATGGCTGCACATATGTCATACACAAACAGATGCGTAACTTTTAAAAAGGACATGTAAAGAGATGGTCATAGCAACCCTATCCACAGTAGCAAAAACTCAGATACCAAATGTCTGCCCAAACCATAAATAGTTAAATAAAATGCAGTCTGTCCACACAAGGGAACATTTTGGCAAGAAGAGGCATGGGCCTATGTTCCAGCAGACTTCCTACGTGGGGAAAGTTATCACAGAGACCAGATTGTGTCTGCTTCCAGAAGAGGCCAATAGGATGCAGATTAGCGGCTGTCAAGGGAGGAGCTGGGATACCTGGAGACAACGGGCAGCAATTGCTAATTGTGTAAGAGTTTCTCCACTGAGTGCATCAACTCAACATCCTGGAATGACACACTGTGAACCAGTATGAACGGCATTTCAACAAAGCCTTTAAATAAAAAAAAAAGGAGGGTCTGGAGAGGTGGCTCAGCAGTTAACAGCAAGTACTGCTCTTGCAGCAGACCCAGGTTCCCAGCATCCACACTGGGCAGCTCACAGTGCCTGTAACTCTAGTTTTAGGGGATCTGATGCCCTCTTCTGGCCTTCACAGGCACCGCACACACATAATGTACATAAACTCAAGCAGGCACACACATATAACACACAAAAAATGAATAAATACATCTTTAAAAGGGGGGGGCGCTGACACAAATGTTGAAGCATCTCTACCAGTAGTAATCCCAAGCTGGAAGCAGCCTAGATGTGTTTTTTTGTGGGTAAATAGCTTTGCACACCATGGTTTACCCACAATGCAATGCAGAATGGGACTCGGGAGCAAACAGTAGGGATCTACGAAGGAGCCCAACAATGCAGATGCCTCTTAAGGAATCACACAGGGTGAAAAAAGCCATGCCTAAGAGGGCACACCAGGTATCAGGCCCACAGTAAGTTCTTTCCCAGTATAATTACCATTTCTCAGTGCAATTACTATTTGTCACTATGGGTATGCATGTGAACACCAGTGTGTGTGTGTGTGTGTGCATGTCCATATGACTGGTGAGTCATGGCCCCATGCCCCAAGTACTAAACTACGTGTTTGCTATGAACAGTGGTGTTCTCCACACACCAGGGCATACTTACTGCTTTTAGCAAATTTTAACAGAGACACAATTCCTTAGTCTAAGGTGCGCATTCACCCCTTGTGAGGTGATCTAGCTCTCTGCAGTACAGGCGCCAGTTTAGGGCCCGCCATTGCATTCTGTTGCCCTCTCTCCCTGCAACTGAAACCTGCTGTGGCTTTTCTTTGCCGACTGTGTTGATGACACTTTCAAGGGGTACCACGGGCAGCTCCCCTCTTTTGAAACAGAACATAGAAACTGCCTTAGTACCTCTCGGGAGTCCTTCTGGGAGCTGTCTGCACAGCTGGGGCTGCACAGATTGAGAGTTTCTAGCCCAAGCTCTCTTGTGTCTCATTCGCAAGCTGGTTCTTAAATAGGCTCCGGGCCTCTCCCCGCTTGTATGCCCTCGGTCTCGTCCCTCTGCCAGCTGGAAGCATGTACAAGGCTTTCCTGTTTGGAACGAGAGGTCCCAGAGCTACATAGCTTCCATTCTTATTCAGCACAACCAATAAAAGAAACACTGAAAGCATAATTAATCTGTCCACCTCCAAGTAAGAGAGTAGAGGGCCCCAGTGTCCACCCCCTGACACCGATCTGAATCTATTTCAGAGATTTCACTTCTTAGTAGACATGAAGACTCATAAGTCAGGCGCCTCCTGTAATAACTGGTTGAAGGGAAATAAGGACAAAAAATGATTTAAAGCGGCACAAACATGAAGGGACCAGAAGGCAATCCATTTCGGAGGGAAATGGAATTTTCTGCTTTAAAATTCTGAATAAAATCAACAGTCAGGAAACATAAAAAAAAATGGGTATGGTGGTATGCACCTGTAATCCCCAACACTTGGGAGGCAGAGGTAGGAGGATTCCTGGACTTGCTGGTCAGCCAACCTTGACCGAATTAGTGAGAGACCCTGTCTCAAAAAATAAGGTGGAAGAGTAACAGAGGAAGACAACAGACATTGACCCACACATATGCATACACAAACATGGATATCACATACACATGAACACACACACCACACACACACACACACACACACACACACACACACACACAACAACAACAACAACAAGAAACCCACTATGGGTTATTAATGAGACCTCAAGGGGACAGATTTATATCTGGGGTAGATCATCATGGAATTGTCCAGGGCCCAATGCAGGAGCATGCTGAGCAGTTTGTGAAGCCATGATGCTTCTGCAGAATTCTGTGCAGCTACTCGACCAGCAAGAGCTGTCCACAAGCCTTGAACCCAGCGTGCCCCACGTGACCTTGCTCTTTTACTTGTGCACACAATTACAGCTGGTAGCCTTTGAACTGGCTGCTTTGCTTCCATGCTGTTTGTTTTGAAAGACTGTTTTCCCTTCAACTGGTTTTCATCCAACCCCTCATCCCCATCCTGCTCGCTAGCATCATCCCCTCCTCTCCAAACTCTGGCCACGGTGCTCCGTCTACACCACACCACAAGGGTCACATGCAGTGGGGCTGGGTTCATGGTCCTGGGAGTGAATCCTGACTATTCTACTCCTGCTGAGGACAGCATGGCTCCCAACTACCTGGGTTTGCAGCTGGGGAGCCAGAGCAAGGCTTGGTCTCAACGAAGGTTGTGTAGCTGCCTGGAAGCTAGCTAGGTCTTGGATCTAAGTCAAGGTCTCCTTGACCCCACATAGTGCAGTGCCTTCCCACATAGCCCCTTGCTTATCAGGGCTACACCTGCCCAGGCCCTCTATAATCATGCTTAGCCACCTTCAGCTCTGCCCTCAGCCTGACACTAGCGGGCTGGGGGGCTCTTAACAGCTGAATCAGAGCCCATCCCAGCCTCACTGAGGAGCACCCCCCATGCCACTCACACAGCATGCCAAACAGGCCTCATGATGGTCATCATGGTGACCGGCTCCCACCACTCTCCTGGGATCTCACCTCCTCCTCTCTGGGACATCCCAATTATTACACTGCCTTGTTGCTATTTGCATAAGCCTAGCTGGCAGCCTACACTGCCGGGACAATCCCTGATCCAGTCTGCTCAGCAGGTTCTCACCTGAGTACAGCCTCCCCCACCATACTTCTTTCTCTCCAGGCCAAACAGGGCTATCACACAATGTTCCAGACCCAGCCAACCCAAGCTAAGCTTGCTCTTCCCACTGTATTTGTCCTCTTTGGACCTTCCCAGGTCCAAAACTCGGTCACTGTGTCCACAATCCCTCTCCCCTTGTATTAGAGATGGGATTTTGTATTTGTGGCACACTGATGTGCAGGAAGATGTCTGACACAGAGGAACTCGATGAATATTTGAAGGCATCTTCCCCCCCCTTTCCTTTGCAAATCCAATCCTCTGGCCTATGTAAGCCACTCAGAGCTGGCCAGGCCCACCATTTGCTCTCAGCCTCCACTCTTGCCCCGATTCCTTCGACCTGGAACATCACCCACTCTTATACATTTGAAGGCACTCAAATATCTCTCCTCTCCAAAGCCTCCCGACAATGTCCAGGGTGGAAGAGCCACTCCCTGATTCTCCAGAGCTCCGTTCTGAGGTCCTGGCTGATGACCTACCTACGACCTGCCCACATGAGCAGCAGCAGCTCGTTAGGCAGAATTTTCACTTCGTCTGCCTCCTCTCACTCCTACACGAAACCGTTTCATCAATAGCTATGAAATGAATTTCACACTGGTGCTAATGTCTGAACAATGCTCCCTGACGTGCTAAGCAGTGAGCCTAAGGGAGGGGCCTGGCCAAAGATAACACCAGTGTTGAAAGGACAGAGCTGACTCCAGGGCAAGGCCTTCCTTAAAGAAACAGGATGACTGTCATCTAAAGTGATGAGAACATACAGGGACAGAAGCAGCTGCTTAAGAAAAGCATAAACTAGAGCGTGGGGGTGCATGCCTTTGACCCCAGTACTCAGGAGGCAGAGGAAGGCAGATCTCTTGAGTATGAGGCTAGCCCGATCTATGTAGCAAGTTCCAGGCTAGCCAGGGCTACACAGTGAGACCCTGTCTAGACAAAGAAAAGCACAATGATACTTTCTGCTATAAGATTCTTGATAGGTGCTATCTTAGTCAGTGTTCTCTAAAAGAACAAGTGATAGAATGAATGAATGAATCTGTATCTATGTATTATTATATTGATATCTATATAATTATACACTTCTATCTATCTATCATCTATCCATCTACCTATCAATCTATCTCTTTATCTGTCTACCTACCTATCTTAAAGGGGACTTATGAGAGTGGCTTACAGGCATGCATGGTCCGAGTAGTTCAACAAGGTGGTCTCCAGACAGAAAGGCCAGGAATCTGGCTGTTGTTTAATCTGTGAGACTGGGTGTCTCAGCAGTTACCAATACGGTGCTGGAGTCTCAGGGATTTCCTAGAGAGCTCAGTCTTCGCTCTGACTGGCAAGCTCATCTATCCTGTTACTAAGGCATTCCTTTGCTTCTTCAGGATCCCAACGCAGACCGAAGACTAAGCAGGCAAAAATCAAAGGCCTCTCTCTTCCATGTTTTTTGTTTGTTTGGTTGGTTTTTTTGTGGGCTGCCATTAGAAGGCATGGCCCAAATTTAGAGCGGGTCTTCCCGTTTCAAATAATCCAATCCAGAAAACACCTCACACCTGGTATGCCCAGATGCTTGGGTTTAGTTGATTCCAGAGGTAGTCAGTTGACAATCAAGAATAGCCATCACAGGCATCCTGGAACCTCCTGGAAAGAGATATGCTTAAGGTGCCCCAGGCCATTGAAAGCCTCAACAACCAGCTGTGTAGGATCCACACTACTCAACTAAACAAGAATATGGTTAGTGCTCGACGTCAGTATTCCAGTATATCACACAGGGCTTTTCCTAAAGGAAATGACATCTTTACAAAACTGAGTGGTCCCTATCCATGAATGTAGTACACCCATCTATTTACTTGGTTTATGATATGGTTTGCTTTTCTGTTGCTGTGATAAACATCACAGCCAAAAGCAACTTGGGAAAGAAAAGGGTTTATTTCATCACTTATGCCAAGTCACACAGTCCATCACGAGGGAAGTCGGGGCAGGAACTGAAATAGAAACCATGGAGGAATGCTGCTGTGGGATGGCCTTTCTGTACGCTGTGAATATGTGTTGCTACCATTGGTTAATAAAGAAGCTGCTCTGGCCTATGGCAAGATTGGCTATAGACAGGTGGGAAATCCAAGCAAAGATACAGGCAGAAAGAAGGCAGAGTCAGGGGAGACACTGAGCGCTGCCGGGGGAGCAAGATGTAATGGAACACAGGTAAAGCCATGAGACATGTGGTGATACATAGATTAATAGAAATGGGTTAATTTAAGATAAAAGAGCTAAAGCAGGGTGGTGGTGGCACATGCCTTTAATCCTAGCACTCAGGAGGCAGAGCCAGGCGGATCTCTGTGAGTTCAAGGCCAGCCTGGTCTACAGAGTGAGATCCAGGATAGGCACCAAAACTACACAGAGAAACCCTGCCTCGAAAAAACAAAACAAAACAAAACAAAAAAAGAGCTAGTTAGCAGTACGCCTGAGCCATAGACTAAACAGTTTGTAATTAATATAAGTCTCTGGGTGATTATTTTATAAGTGGCTGTGGAAGACGTGGGCAGGAGAGATTGGTCCATCTACAGAATTCTGCTTGCTGGTTCTCTCTCTGGCTTGCCCAGCTAGCTTTCTTATATATTCCAGACCCACCTGCCTAGGGATGGTGCTACCCACGGTGAACTGGACCCTTCCACATCAATCATTAACCAGGACAATCTCTCAGACATGCCCACAGTACAACTCGAGGCAAATTGTTCAATGAAGTTCCCCTCTTCCCAAGTGACTTCGAGTTGTGTCAAGTTGAGAGCGAAAACTGACCAGGACAAACCATGGTTAATTTCTTCCAATAATATCATCAAGTTACTTAGCAGAGGCCTCAGATGTCTTTCTCAGACTCATTCCTAGGTATACAATAGTAGATGCATTTAGTTTTTAATCCATTATTGCAATGTGTTTTAAGGTTTATAGAAAATTTGAGCAAAGCATGTTTTCCAGACACCACTTCCGTCCTCACCAGCTCCCCTATCGCTATGGTCTTGCACTGGGGAGACAGGTCGGTTACCTCACTGATGAGCCAGTATCAGCATACCAGTCACTGAAGTCCCTAGTTCCCATGGGCAATCACTCTCTGTAGGACTGAATGTATTTTGTGGCTTTTGACAACCATGTTGGAACGGCATCAGCATTACGGTGTAACACAGAGCCGTCTCACGGTCCCCAAAGTGTCCCATCCATGTTCACTGACTCACTCCTTCCTCTCTCAGGCCACTGCTCTTTTTACTGGCTCCACAACCCTGACTTTTCCATCACACCACTGTAATCGTATAGTATACGCCACCAGTTCAGGGATGCCACACGTGTGACTGTGGTCTAACAGAAGCCACTGTCCACCGTGATGTCTGAAGGGACTGTCCTCTTCAATGGCCACGAGTAACGTCTGAGATCCCCAGCCCCAGCTCCATGCACATGTGGCCACCTGCTCCAGTGGGAGAGTCATGGCCCCTCTTTACTCGGTGAGAGCTGGTACCACTCACTTGCTTTTCCCAACAGGCTAAGGATGCGAGACACCTCCCACGGGCTTTCTTTCCATCCATGTAAGACCATGCCCTCTGTTCATGAGTTAGACAACTCTTTCCCCATTTAAAATTGGACTTTTCTCTTGCTGGATGATAAGAGCTCTTTGTATACTTCTGGGGTAACTCTCTTTCTCATACATGCTTTGTAATTTTTTCCCCTCCGAGCCTGTGGCTTTACTTTTCATTTTCTTAAGTGTCTTTTGACAAGCAAAAGTTGACAATATTTTCCCAGCATGCATAACTTTTATTTTTTTCCTGTCCTATTACATTGTCTAATGCTTATACCACAAAGCTGAAGACAACTACGTAATAAACCTGTGGCTAATTTTGAAGAGCCTTGAGCATTCGCTGTTAGGTGGGAGGTATTTCACAGGTCCCTTCTCTTTGCATTTTTCTCTTTGGAATTTTGTTCAATGTTTTAACTGCACTACAACTCTTTTCCTTATCCAATCAATATTATGAATCACACTGATCTTTCTCCTTCATTCCATCAATTTCTGTTAAATTCATAGATCAATTTTTTTAACTTGATTTTTTTCAAATATTTTCCAAATATCTAATCAGTCAACTTGCATTCTTATTAGTTCCCTGGCCATGTGTATAAAACATATTGCATCCCTGCGTACTACTACATTTAATTTGGTAATATTTGGATATGATTTTTACCTCCTTACTCTTCTTTCTTTTTTAAAAATGAATTTAATTTATGTATTTTTTTATTTATGTGTCTGTTTTGCCTGCTTGTATGTCTGTGCACCATGTGCACGAAGTACCCGCACAGGCCCGAAGAGGGGACTGTATCATCTCCAGAACTGGAGTTAAAAGACAGTTGTGAGCCACCACATGGGTATTGGGAACAGAACCTGAGTCTTCTGGAAGAACAGCCAATGCTCATAACCACTGATTCATCTCTCCAGCCCCATTCTTTTTTTTTTTAAACCTGGTAATTGGAAGTGTGAAATGGCTGCCTTCTCCTCACTGAGTGAGCTTTTTTTTTTCCTGTGCCACCCACGCCATCAGACTCACTTTGATGTCTGGACTTGCTACCAATATATGATCCTTTGCACTATCCGCCCCCCCTTCTACTTTCATGTGTGTGTGGTGTGCATGTGCATATGTGTGCACACATGTGTGTGTGTGTATGTTTTTGCATGTGTGTGGGTGCATATGTGTGCATGCACATGGAAGCCCAACATCGCTGGTGAAATCATCCTCAATTGCTCCACCTTATTCATGGACGCAGGGCCTCTCAATCAAACCCAGAGCTCACCGATCTGGTTAGTCTCACTCACTAGCTGGCTCACTCTCCACTTTCTGAGGGCCTCTCAATCAAACCCAGAGCTCACCGATCCGGTTAGTCTCACTCCCTAGCTGGCTTACTCTCCACTTTCTGAGGCTAGAATGACAGGTGGACTGCCTCACACACTGGGCACTGATGTGGGCTCAGGGGCCAGTGCTCCAGCCCTCGTGTTTGCAGGGCATGTACCTTTATAACCACTGGGCATCTCCTCAGCCTCTACCCTGTGCCCTCTGGAGGTTTCACACGAATAGCTGTGTGAATCCCTTTAACGTGTGGAAGTTGCTTCGCATCGCAGTGACTTTCTCAGTGTGTGCGAGAAGGGGACCTCAGCACATCTTCAGCGGCAGCTGGCCATTCTTCCACTCTTCCTCCTACGGTCCTCTCTGGCATCCCCTCTGGCTTCCTCTCTTCATTCACTTGCCGCACACACCTCTCCCTATGGGACAGCGCCTCTGTTGTTTATTATTATGTGTTAGTTAGTGTACAAAATACCGGGCCTCATTAGCACTTTTCACCCAGATATAATTATACCTCGCTTATCTTCGTCTCGCTACACTTCCCTCACTCACTTGCCTCCCACCCCAAATGTTCCTTCCTCTGTTTCACGTCATGTATGTGCTTAAATCCCGACTCCTCCTATGAGGAGAAGCCTGGGCTATTTTGCCTTTCTAGCCCTCCCATTAATTTCTCTTGCCTTGACCACTCCATTTCAATCTCATCCTCTCTCCCTCAGAGTCTCTCCCAACTTCCATGTCATGTCCACACATACGTTTTTAAGTCTAGACCCCTCATGGCAAGAATACCCTCCTCTCTGTGACTAAAGAAAACTCCTTTGTCCCACCTTTCTTTCTCCACTCATCTGCTGACAGGCTGATACGATGATTCCTTATCTTGGCTGCTGTAAATGGTGCCAAAATAAACATGGCTGCCCAAGTGTCTCTGAGGTATTTTGCCTGAGAGTCCTGCCGGTGTATAGCTGGACCATGCGGTGCGTCTATTTTTAGCTTTGAAGACACCACCGCGCTGGTTCCCTCGATGGCTGCACAGTCTACATCTCCACCAACAGCATACGACCTGCTCTCTCCTCACGACCTCGTCAGCACTTGTGGCTGTTGGCTTTCTCCCTGAAGCCACTCTGACTGGGACCAGGCGGAAACTGAGCGCAATTACGATGTACGTTTCCCTGATGGTTAAGGACGGTGGGCGGGTTTTGTATATTTATGGTCCGTTCCTCTTTCACTCTCCCAGTTTTATAAAGCACCGTGTGCATTTATCACTGGGACATGAGGAGACCATGCAGCTGAATGCTTGCTGTCTGTGCCTGGTCTCAAGGAGAGGGGCCCAGATCCAATCACAGGATGACTTTGAAACTGGGCAGGAATCATGAACATGACCACACTATCTCTCTTTCCTCTTTTCAGGGGCCAGGAGCTGTGACATCCCCCAAAGGCCCCCTGCCTCTGTGTGTGCCATGCCTTCTCCACTCATTCACACCCTAAGCGAACAGGGTGGTAGCTTTGCCCTCACACCAGCCTCACACTGGGCTATCACATCAACCTTAAACCACTCATCCCTGTCCTGTGCAAGGCTACTGTGACCAGCACTGCACCAGCTTCTAACCCACAGCACGACCAGTCACAGCCTTTCACCTGGGCTGTCACTAGCTCCTCCAGCCAGGTCCACATTTAAGAACGAACAATTGAGAGGCCTCGACGCTCCACACCTCTGACACACTGTGGGCTTGAAGGTGGGAGCCATGAGTGACCGCGGAATGATGGCTCCAGAGCTGCCTGCATCCCGTGCCCAGGCTTTGTGGCCTGTTCTCTCACAGGACAAAGGGTTCTGCGGTGAGCTTGGGAGGTCTTGTGATCAGTTGATCTGTGCTCCTTCAGAGAATTTTCTAGTTCAACTCACCATACCTCCGAGATAGAGGTCATTTGCAAATGAGTCACCAACGATAAAGTCAAAGTGAGTTTACGGTGGTGTAGGTTAGGCCTAAGGCAAAGTGACAGATATCTTCATCAAAAAGGGGAAACATGGGTCTGGGAAGACAGTTCAGCAGGTAGACAGGCTAGCTGCACCAGCCTGATGACCCAAAGTGCAATCCTCAGAACCTACATTAAAAGCTGGATGCAGTGGGGCATGTTAAGGCCAGCACTCCCATGGTGAAGGAGGTAGAGACAATGGACTCTGGAGAGCTTTCGGGCCTATGGATAGCTAGTTTGGAGTATAGAGTGTAGAGGCACCAACAGTCTCCACAAAGTGGAAGGCCAGAACTGATACCCAAAAAGTTGTCCTCTGACCTCCAACATGTGCATCCTCACACGCATTAATGTGTGTGGTGATACTTCGTTTGTGCTCTAACAAATAAAGCTTGCCTGGAGATCAGCGTGTGGAGCTAGCCACTAGAGGCCAGGCAGTGGTGGCACACACCTTTAATCCCAGCACTTGGGATCTCATGCCTTTGATCCCAGCACTTGGGAGGCACACACGCCTTTAATCCCAGCACTTGGGAGGAGGAAACAGAAGTGGTAAGGCTGGGCAGAGAAAGGAAGTGATAAGGCGGGGTGGAGACAGGAGCTCGGCCCCTTTCAGTCTGAGGATTCCAAGAGGTAAGAAGTCATTCTAGCGGCTGGCTGCTCTGCTTCTCTGACCTTTCAGCTTTCACCCTGATACCTGACTCCGGGTTTTTATTATTAAAGCCGATTAGAATTCGAGCTACAAATGTGCACGTGCATGAACATGCACACACACTAAATAACACCAAAGCAGCAATGTGACCACAGACAGATATGAGGGAAGATGCGCTGGGAAGTGAAAGCAGACACAGCAGGGCCACACTGATGGGCTGTGGCCATCGTAGACACTAAGAAAGACAAGGATGGATTCTGCCCAGAACCTTCACAGGCATGCAGCTCCGCTGGCTGATACAGACTTCAGGCTCCAAAGCCAGGAGAAATAAATGCCTATCCTTGGCACTTAGTTCTAGCACTTTAGGAAAGTTCTACAGGGACTCTGAGCTCTAACTCCGCCCGGCTGGAATCAGAGATGCTGTAGAAGAGGCGAGTGACATGAAGGCAGAGGAATGCCAGGAACAGGTGACGTGAGAGAGAAAGAGCACAGAGTCAGAGGGGCTGGTGTCAATGACAACAGAGGAACCACTAGGGACAGATAACTGGGGACAGCTAACACAAACCTTAGCTAACATCTAGCAAGAAAACAGGGTTCCGGTAGGTTTCTCAAACCTCGCAGAACTATAGACTGAGGACAGATGGATTTCACTGTATGTAAATGACATACAGTAATTTTTTTTTTTGAGACAGGGTTTCGCTGTAGAACAATCTTGGCTGTCCTGGAGCTCGCTCTGTAGACCAGGCTGGCCTCGAACTCACAGAGCTCCACCTGACTCTGCCTCCTGAGGACATACGGTAATTTAAACAGCCTGCTTTTAAAAGAAAAACTAAAACCCTCAAACTCCTCTCACTACCTGGGTTCCCATGCACAAGGGAGAGCAGCCAGGGTACCCTGCCCAGAAGCATCAGGGGCCAGCTCTGCTCCCATCTGCTCTAACAGGCTCATGACCCCCAGTGTCCTCCCCATCCCTCAAACCCACCAGGCAAATCGAGGAGTAGCCTGGGCCCACACTCATTTTAGATTCTTCTAGCAAACAGGCCTGGATGAGAGGCTTGTATTTGTCTAGAGAACAACTTACCTCATGCAGGCCAATCGAGCTGAATGCTGTGGCGCCCGCTTACCCTCCCAGGCTCCATCTCAGGAAGCTATTGACCTGCTGGCCAGGTGCAGACTGTCACTACTCCGAGCCCGCTGGACCCATCCGAGACAGGAAGGGGACAGGCAGGCATGGTGATTAAATGGGGAATGCTTCCTGAATATCGGTCATTAGATTCCTGATTAGAGTTAATAATCACCTAAGATTAGATCCTGCCGGCCGATGTGGGTCAAGAGGAGTTTAACTCGGTACTTAATGCCTCAAGATCACAATGAAGGAACAGAAAGGGTTCTGTGAATTCACGAATTTTAGCGAGTCTTACTTTCCCTTCAATTTCTTTCCTTTAGCAAAGGGAAATTCCGAATTCTTAGAACAAACGTGCTCTGAGATGCACGGTGGAGTCACTGCTAAGTCCTGTGCGTGCACCCTTGGAAGGCCGCTGGACGCTCTAGGCAGGGTCCTTCCACACCACGGGTCATGCTTCGTTACCCATCTGCCCCTCCTGGTAGCCAGGGAGAGAGACTGCAGAAGTGAAGCCATGGAAGGGAAGGGTGGTTCCCTGGGCTTTCTCACTGCTTGCTCCACACTCAGGACAGAGGCTGGCACTGGGATGCAATAAACATCTGTTGAATAAATGAGCCTAGGAACAAGTGCCTGCTGGACTCCAAGAGAAGGCAGAGTGAGTAGAGACAGAAGTTCAAACTGTCCCTGGGTATGGGACGAGCAAAAGTCTCGTATCCAGAGCTGGGGAGAAGGCTTGGGCAGTAAAGTGCCTGTCACA
>CABHPQ010000838.1:0-24088 GCA_902168405.1 Peromyscus aztecus | reverse complement strand
GGGGGGGGGGGGGGGGGGGGGGGGGGGGGGGGACTTCTTAGCTTGTAGTTATGACCTCTAGAACCCAGATCTGGTGCCGTATTGGGATGGCGGTAGTTGATAGTGTTTGCTGTGAACCTGTGTGTTTTCCCCCAGGTCTTTGCATCTAAGGGGGCTCCTTTCTCAGGGACACACAAGACACCAGTCTGGGATGGGAGGGAAGCAGCCCTCATCCCCAGTGCCAAGTACCGTCCAGATGGAACAGGAGCTCAACTAACTGACTTTAACAAGGACCCAACCTTCTTTGGCACCTCTGATTGTGTGGCTTGTCTTCAAGGCCCCACACACTGGCTTTCTGGTGGTACAGCCTGTCTTAAACATGATTCCTATGAGCCTGACCTACCCAGACTTGAAGCGTGCTTTTGACCTCCACTGACACCTCACATGTAAGGTAAGTGCCGCCCCCCCCCCCCGCACATATACACATACACACAAATAATCTTTTTTAAATTAAAAATTTTTAAAGGAACACGAAAGGTTAATTCCCATCAGCTAGCATTTCCTCTTAAAGAGGTCTGTCCCCTGGCCTAATTCTTTCCTTGGCTGTTAATCCCCCCCCTGGTCCTGCTATGTTTGAACTGGACCCTCCCTGTCCTCAGCAGAGGCCCCTTCAGCATCCAGATGGTTCTGAGAAAATGTCCACTATGCCTAGTAGATATGGTTGAATCTTTTCTCTGACATGGCCAGCCTTGATCAAGGCCGTTGTTGGGCTCCACTCGGGCCTTTTCTTGCTCCCCCTCCTACTGGCTTCTGTCTCCAAGGCCTGCTTCTTTCACACTGAGATAGAATGATTCCAGCTTCCTGAGCTTGAGGGTTCCACAGATGGACACCCAGCCCCAAGATGTAGGGTCCCTCTTGGCTTTGTCTGCCCTCTGTTGTGTCTCTGTTTCTCCAACTGTAAAAGGGGAAAGTACTTGCAGTCTGAGCTCCCAAGCCCAGATGTCCAGGATGAAGTGGTATTCTTTTGACTTCTCAGCATGTTTAAACTGTCAGATGACAACACTCCTTAGTCTTGAGAGTTCCTGAGTCCCTCATGTCACAAGGGGAAATTGAGGCACACACCCACTTGTCCATAGTCACAGCCCCCCAGCAGTCTGTGCTTGTTTTGATCTGACTTGATGTCTGGGGTTTGAAATGGAAACGCATTATGAAGAGTATCAGTCCAGGAGACTAACTTGGCCAAGTTTCCCTCCAGGCCAGGCCAGTGCATTGCACTTGTACATATGTCATCTCCCAGTCACCTGAGTAATCATTATTCTACACGCAGCAATGTTGCAGCTTTCCAGAAATGGACCATATTAATACATGTGCACCAACGCCCCCAGGGTGGAATTGCATGGTGCTGTTAATGACGCCATTAATATTGTGTCCGGCTGCCGCACAGCCTAAGTGGATGGCCTGTTCCTCCATGGTCATTTTTCACACTGCGATCCTATGTTATTCCTCGAGGAGGCCAGTGCCGGACACTGACTATTCCTCCTGCAGGCATAAGTGTCACAGATCACCATCTCAGCTGATGAACTCTCTCCGATTTCCCAGACCTCCTTCTGGAGGCTCTTGCCAAGCTAGCACTGGGTTAATTAACAGACTTGCAGGACAGTGGAGCACCTCAGTCAGCTCTCCACAGGCCCAAGGGGGCCCATCTGTGTGGGACAGCAGGGCTGCTACTTACAGAAGGAAGAGGTAGAGGCATCAACACGTACCCTGGGGAGCAGCTCCCTTCTCGACACCTATTTCAGCATCTGGCCACATAAACCGAATGCTTGCTACCACATAGGGCCAGAGGTTTTGTTTATCACGGATCATAATGGTGTGCAGGTGCAATCCTGAGGCAGCAGCTGCTGATGGAGCTGTGTTCCCTTGTCTTTGAGGTATACGGACCCAGCGCTGCAAGTGCTGAAACCAAACGAAGTCCAGACAGACTATGCTTTGCCCTATGTATTCATGACCCAGACGAAGCGTAACTTATAAATTAGACGCCGGAATGGGTGAGCATCAATAACTAATAAAATGGGAAGTCTGTCACAATATACTCCAGCAGAAATGCCAGCAATACTGCTTTTGTATTTTGTGAAAGTAAAATATGAGCACAAACACTGGGAGACCACAAGAGTGAAGAGGGTGGCGCAGCAATTAACGGGAGGGTCACACATACGACATGGATACACTGGGTGAGGAGCTGCCTCGTGTTCTGGACTGGACAGAGCAGAATGGTGCACAATTCAAAATGTGCGCATAGTTCCCTTCGACAGCGGTTGCCATGAATTACTGAAGCCTTGGAAGGTGAATGCTGGAATATGGGGGGACTACTGCAATGTGCCCCGGCTGCAGCCACACCTGAATTCAAAAATGCATCTGCCACCTGTCAGCTGCAGAGCCGTAGATGAGACATGTTTCTCTGTAATATCTGTGTGTCAATGGGGATACTGATTCTCATGCTACAACATAATGGAAATGGGACAATGCAAATGTCATTATACACCTGTCTCCATTACAGGCCAGATTTGAGAAGTCAAATCCAAACAAAATCCATGACCTTGCTGAATTGTTGAACAATAATCAGCATTGTCTTTCTCTACCCATAAACACACCTGCCCCCAACTGTCATCCTCAGAGGTATCTGACAACCGAGGAGCAATATCACTGAGTATATGGAATTCCACCTGAAATACCTGGTACTGGGGCCTGTGCAGTCTGCCCACTGGTAAAGCTTCCTTTTCCAGCAGGGTTAGGGAATTGTCCGAGGGGCCATGAGACCCACCCCCAACCTTTGTCCAGCAACCTGGGGTCCCTTCTCCAGTGGAAAACTCTAGATTTGTGCAGGTCATCTTTCTCTCCATGAGAAAGGAAGCTCCAAAGGACATGCCACTTGGGGACCCCACAATGGGCAGGGTGGTGATCAAGGCTCTGTGGATGCCTCATTGCTCTGGGTGCAGTGTTTATGTGAGTGAACCTGGCAGTCCGTCACCTCTCTGTTTGGGGTTCAGTGGTCCCAGGAGGTGCTAGCTGTTGGCAAGGACATGGGGTAGGGTGCAGGGAGAGTACTGCTCTCAAGGATGAACACAGCCCTGGCTGCACTTAAACCTGTGACTACCTTTGGAGTATATTTAGCTCTGTCCCAGGATATGGTCTTGCTCCTCTGCTCCAGTGCCTCAAACTGCAAGGTGTATGTGGTTTGGTCCAGGGACCTAGCGGTGTGATGTGAGGGAAGGTGGCTGGCTGGGAAGCTGAGAGAGCATAGATGTCAGAGGCCAGGCATGTTTCACAGTAGCAGAGAGAAGGGTTTAGGAGTCACCCTGCAGATTCTCGGGCTGTGACAGTGATAGGTAGAGTTGTGTCTTGTCAACACCCAACTGCCTAGGACCACTGAGCCCAGGACGGATGGGCAACTAAGCCAAACTCTCCAAGAACCTCAAGAAATCTCCATGCATGGCCTGTGATATGAACAGAGACACACTGTTATTAGAGATCTTGAATCCCAGTGGGTGCCAATTGCCACTCCACCCCTGTCATATTCACATCCCTCTTTCCCATGGATTACAGGGTGGTGAGTTTCTGGAAATCCTTGCAATCCCCATGTTTAACAGGGTCCCCAGGAACATCCCACTACATTGCTGATTCCTGTACACCTTGAAAATGCCCAGTGAGGAGCATCTGGAGCCATGATACACAGTGCAGCACTGTACCCCAGAACAAATCATCAGATGGAAACAAGTGTGTGCACACACTCACACACACTTGCACATACATGCACACCCACACCTGCACAGAGATGCTTGTATAGGAGTGTGTGCATAAACAAGTGCACATCAAACGAATGCACACACATGTACTCATCCACATACACACAGTTGTCTAGAGACATATGACCACAGGCACACATGTGCATGGACACAGAGGCGGGTGCACATGGGCCCTGCATGCATAGGAATACAAATATACAGCATGCATGTTGACATATATGTATACACTAATGCACACACAAACACACACATAATATCCAAGATGTGTACTTATCCATATGTAGTAGGCTTTCTTTTGGGCCACCAACCAGCTCCCAAAGAAAGACGTGGAGACTCATAAGTTATGAATGCTCAGCCTTATCTTATGCTTGTCCCACTAGCTCTTATAACTCAAATTAACCTGTTTCTCTTCATCTACATTTTGTCTCAGGGATTTTTACCTTTCATTCTGTGTGTCTTACTGTATGTCTGTGTGTCTGGCAGCTGCCTGGTTGGCTAGCCCCAGCGTCTCCCTCTCTTCCTCATTCTCTCTTTCTCTCCTCTTCAAGCTTAGATTCCTTTTACTACTTATTCTTTCTGCCCATCAGCCCTGCCTATTCCTCCTTTGCCTAGCTATTGGCCATTCAGCTTTTTATTAGACCAATCAGGTGCCTTAGGCAGGCAAGATGAAACAGCAACACATCTTTACATAATTAAACAAATTCAGCATAAACAAAAGCAATATTTCACAACATCTGCCACCAGGATAAATTCCTTTGCAGAGACAAACACTGGTGCTCAGCTCACTTTTTCCTTTTTTTTTTTTCCTGTCTAGGACCCAGCCCACTGGATATGTCTCTTCTCACCTCAATTACCCTAACCTAGAAACACATTCCTCTCAGATACTTCCATAGGCTTGTCTCCTAGGTGATTTTGGATTCTGTCAAATTGACGGTATTCACCAGCACAGGACCTCTAGAAAAGTTTTCCTGGGAGCACTCAGGTCTGTGGTCTTGGGAAGCAGACCAGGACCCAGACTCAGTGCTCTCTCAGCATACCTGTGAGGAGTGCACAGAGCCTTTTATTAACCAAGTGATGGATGACATATGGCCTGCATAACTGTGACTATGTCCTGATACGCCTTATGGGAGGGGAAGTATTGACTGAGGCTGAGTTCTTGTTCCATGCCAGACTAATGAACTACAGGCCAAGCTGAGGAACCCTAGTGCATCTGAGTCACATAACTCCACCAATAGCTGAGCACTTCCCAAGCTGCAATGGCCTGTGGTGAGTGTTTGCTTGGCACTGACATTATTAATTCATCCACTAACTGCTTCTTCCAGGCAAAGTTGCTCACAGACCTGGGCTGCATCGGGGTCTACAAGTTTTATTCTGCTTTTTGGCATCCCACAAAGCATAGAGCCCTGCAAATGCCATATGGCAGAGTTCTCAGATGCAGCCTTACCCTGCCACCATAGCTATAATGCTCTGATGAACCTGGCTCCAGGTTTGCCAATAGTGTCAGGCCAGGAAGACAGCGTTTACACATGTCCACACTGGGATGGTGATCCATCTGCTCAGTTTCTGAGCTTGAGTCTCTGCAACATGGCGTAGGTTCCTAGTGTTGGGTAGAGAGGTAATCCCAGGACTGTGTGAGGCTGGCTCCCTCCTAATGCTCTCCTCTGGGGACACCAGAGACAGTCTCCAGAGCTCACATGGTGCTGGCTTCCCAGGCAGAACATTAGACCTAACAGCATAGCCAGGTCCACGCCTCCCAGGTCTCTCTCTCCTTCATCAGAACGAACAGCCTGTCTTCTGTATCAGATGCTGGGCCCCTGTCTCACAAGTTTGCCCCCAACCTGAGCCCTGAGATCTTGACTATCCCTGAGCCGCTATGGGTGTCTCTGTGACAGATGCCCAGTTCCCTCTGGCTCTTAGAAAACTCTGGAAGCTTCACACGGCATCTCCAGTGGATGGACTTTTCTCTCTAAGTACAGATGGCCTGAAAGGGAGCTGGACAGGAAGGAGAGATGAGATGAGGCCTGGGATCTGAGAACTTTGTGCTCAATGCTCTGCCAGGTGGAGGGGCTGAGGCATGGGACCAGCAAGGAGTTTCTCACTATACCAAGAGGACAGTGAGTATCTGAAACTCAGAGCTGACATCCACCGCCAGGACCCCCAGTCCCCTCCAGCTTGTGGATCAGGTGCACAGGACAGCATAGTCCCTGCTTGTCATAAGACATGCTGGGCCTGGCTGCCCACACAAAGCATAAGCTCTGCTCTGTTGCTCCTTTGTGATTCCTTGTGTTGAGCTGTACACTTCCTCCTTACTTCCAAGCACCACAAGAGCAGCCATGGTTGCCATGATGGGAAGATGGGTATCTATGTACCCCAATATCAGAGGCAGGAGAAGTCTGCCTTTCCCTCATTTTTGTTGACATTGAGCAGAATCATCACACAGTTTACCCTGACAGATGGTGGTGTGATGCCTCCTCCATGTAGGAAACCTCAGGAGAGTCCTCTCCCTGAGGACTAGAGGAAGCAGTCACTGCCATATTTAACTCTCGACTGCCCATGAGGGTCTGTGGTGTTGTCATTCCCTTATTGGACAGTGGCCCTGGGGACCACCTTACTCAGAGATGCTCCCTAGAGGTTTCCAGGGAGGATGAGTGCTTCCCTGGGAAATGCAGTTTCCATGGTAATCATGCAGCTGGGCCACCAGGGAAGTAAGCTGTACCCAAGCCTGGGAGACAGAATCCAGGCTTCACTTCCTCTGTGGGGCCTCCTTGTCTATCACAGGCCAGCCAACAGACTGCAGACTCTGAGCCCATGATCCTCCCCACTCTCCTGGAGTCATCCACTACCTTTGGCTCTTATCATCCTTCTCCTCTTCTGCATAGGTCCCTGAGCCTTGAGGGGAGGGGCTTGATGAAGACATCCCATTTAGGACTGAGTGCTCCAAAGTCTCTCACTCTCTGCATGTTGTCCAGTTGTGGGTTTCTTTGTTGATTACTATCTACTGCAAGAAGAAACTTTCTCATAGGAGGGTCTGAGTGAGGCACCAATCCCAGCTGAGTGCTAACTGGTATTTTTTAGATGTGTGATAGCTGCCTCTAATAAAGTAACTTTTCTAAAAGCATTTGTTGTTACCACTTTCCTCCCAAGAGCTTCCATTTCCTGTATTAGTTCTGTGAGTTGTCCTTCTACCTCAGCTGAACCGTCAAACTGTGGCCACAGTCACGGTTATACTTGCTAGGACATTCTGTCTGTCTGTCTGTCTTCTTGGAAAGCAACAGGTGTTTTTGAGCCTTTTTAACTCATCGGCTTATCTGGACTCCTGTCAACTATGCTCATCTTTTTAGTCCCTGCCTTCCAACTCTGACTGTTCATTTTCTCTGCTGTTTCCTGGTTCATCGGTTTCTTTGTTGCTTTTTACTTCGGCTTCCCAGAAATTAACCAATTTCTTATATTTAAGTCTAGAAATGAAACCCACAGTTTGCTATTAAGCTTGTCTTTCACGGCCCTCCCTAACCCGTGAGTGACATAGAGGGCGGTTATTAACTTCCCAACCCATGGGTGTTTTGCATGACAGTTGTTATTGATCTGATACTCTCTGTCCCTTGGGAATTTGACTGCTTGTTTGAGCCCCAGCTTAGGTGATCTGCAGAGCTGGCTCGGCCTGTGTTCAGGCTTGTCCTTCAGAGTGCCAGCCCACTTGGACAGACTTGCAGGTGCCCCACCAAGTCAATAATCAATGTTTCTCACAATCACCTATTAATTAGCAAGAAAGGACGATTAGACTTCCACCAGTGTGTGAGTTTATTTTTTTCTGTTAATTCTCTTGATATTCGAAGCTTTCAAAGTGTACTAGCTGACTCGTGTGCTTGATACCTGACTGCCTGATAGCTGTGTCTATCTTTTGTATGTCTGTTGTCTGTCTGTCTGACAAACGTCTGTATGTCTATATACTGATCTGTCTGCCTTTTATCTGTCTTTTGTATGTCTGTCATCCTGTCTTTTGTCTGTCTGACAACTTCCTGTCTGCTTGTCATCTTTTTTGTCTGTCTGTCATCTGTCTATCAGCATCTGTCTATCATCTATTTGCTTGTCTTTTGTCTTTGTCACCTGTCTATCTGTCTGTCATCCATCTATTTGTCTATCTGTCAGCACGTCTGTCTTTATGTCTATCTGTGTACCTGTTTGACGGTCTGCCACCCGTCCGTTTATCTGTCTGTCTTGATCTTCTTCTCTCTGGCGCATGTGTATTGAAGATGACTGTACGTGTGACGCACTCTTTTTCTCATTTGAAATTTTTCCTTTTTTCACTCTAGAACTGCCTCTTGCCTTCAGTTCCTCTTTGATGTTAGAACCACCTCTGCTTCCACTGTACACCTTCCGTGTGTTTGTTCTTAGAACTTAACCACTCCCCGTCTTTAAACTGCATCTCCTCTAAACTAGTCAGCGCCTGAATCTTGCTCTCACCCATGCATATTTGAAATGATATTTGAGTTACCTTGCACTGCCTCTGCAGCGCATCTTTCTGGGGTCAGCTGGCCATTTATTCCTTTCCCTCCTCTCCTGCCTCAGGCTGGGTCAGCTGAGCACATTTCACCATTCCTGTTTCCTTTTCCATGGACTTACTCAGATTTTGCTTTCCCGAAACACATTTCATATACAACAGAACCATCAGTTTGACACAGATTTTGTCATCATCAACACGATGAAAACACTCACTTTTCTATCACCCCAGATATCCTTCATGCTCCGGTCTTAGCCACTGTCCTGGCCAGCGTGTGCTGATCTACATTCCAGCACAGTTGCTTGCCCAAGCTCCCTGGGGCCATTTTTGTGCTGACTAGACACTGTGGGGCTTCTCTGTATGTATTATATTGCATATTTCTGGAGTTTTCCCTGTTGTTTCACTTCCCACACTGGTGAAGTCACCCACATTGTTTGGTGTTTGGTAGACACTGCTTGTTGTGTTTGTCGCATTGCTGACTGGCATTTCTTCCTGTAGACATAAACTACAACATGTTTGCACTCCATTTCATAGGCACTGAGTTCTTTGCAGACTCTAGCTATTCTGGATAAAGATGAATGAATATTCATTTGCAGGTTTTTGTTGGGTATCTTTCCATTCTCTTGGATAAACACCTAGGATCTGAATCACCAAGTCATCTGGGGCTTGCCACATGGAGCTTTATCAAAAGCTGCTGAGCAGGTTTTCAAAGTGGCCTTCCCCTCTCTGCCTTCCAAGCAGCGAATGTGCATGCATTCCAAAGGCTCCATCCTCACAGATGTGAAGGACGCCGTCACTGTGGCTTTCATTTGCATTTCCCCTGGAGCCAAATGACAGGGAGCATCTTTTCTCATGCTTATCAGCCACATGTCTACCTTCTTCAGCTGGGTTCTGCTCGGTTTCCACACAGTTCTCCCTGAGCTCAGAAACCTGCACACCCTCTGCAAACAAGCCTCTTTCAATTGTGATTCCCAGTTATTCCCTCCAAGTCCATGAACTGACTTAGTATTTCTGTCTGTAGTTTAGGAGAAAATGGCTCCACTTCAATTGTGTCATTTATCAATTTAAAAAATTTCCAGAATTCAAGTTTCTAATATCTCATTGAGTAATCTTTGTTTTAACTGGAGAGTGCCAAGTGCAGCGTCATGTTTTACAAAAGATTAGTATTCCTTTGTTATTTACTTATTTTTATTCTTGGACAGTTTTGTTCATGTATACAATGGATTTTTCTCATTTTCACCCCTACTCACCTCTCTCATCCTCCTCCTTTCCCACTGAAACCCTTCCCCTTCCCAACTCCCATTTCCATGACTTCCTGTGTGGGACCCACTGAGTTTAACTAGGGTTACTTGCATATGCATGGATGGAAGGTCATTCACTGGAGCACAGGCAACTTATCAGTGGTTACTGTGAAGGTCTAGACTTGACTTTACAGGCTCCATCTTAAGGAAAGGGCCACCATCTCAGACTACCTGCTGTACTCAGTTCCAGGAAGGACCTCAGGAATGTGCCATGACAACTTGAAGGGATACAGAGCAGTATTCTCCTGCAGACATCCTGTCTGCGGCTTATGGCCATTGAAGATATCTAGATAACCCTGCTGAGCAGTCCAGATAATCCTGTTCAGCAGGTTGTGGTTCCCCGCCAAAAGTCTAACCCAATGGTTTCAAATGTGGTTTCGAGCCCAAAGTCTAGACCAATAGTTTCAAAAAATCACCTTGTCCCGTATCCCTTCTACCCAATCCCAAGTTGCCAATTCCCGGCTTGTGGTTTTTTCCTATAAAAACTCTACACCTGAGCTTGTAGCCGCTGCCACATTTTCTTCCATCTGCCCTGTGGTGGACCAGGTTGAACCTGAATAAAAGGACCCTTATGTGCTTGCATTGGAAACCAGCTCCTTGGTGCTCTTTGGGCGTTTTGAGAAACAGTTACATCTCTGAAGAAAATGAATCCCTATCCTCTAGCAGCCATCAACTAACAGTAAACCCTGAGGGAGGGTCTCTCCTCTATGCTTGATGACAGGTTCATGGGGCCCCATCTTGTGCAGTTAACACAAGTGCAGTGAGTTCATGAATGTAAGCCCCCATCATGTGTGGAAGGTGTCTCTTGACAGTCATGTTTAGCTGTCTACTCCCTTGGGCTAGTTGTTCCATAGGGTGTACACTGGGGCTGTGGCCAGGACTTGAAGCCTCATGTTTGTGTGTAACTGTGGATTCCTTGCATCACCATTGGCTAGAATATTATCCTTTCCTCATTAACTTATATGGATTCCTTGCATCACCATTGGCTGGAATATTATCCTTTTCTCATTAACTTATCTTTGTACCTTTGTTGAGCACTCCCCTGATGGTATTTCTTGGGTCAGTTTCTATGCTATACATTCAGGTCTTCTGACCTGTGTGTTTCTCCTTTGGCCAGCATCTCCCAGTTGCTGGAATTTTGAGACCAGTTCCTGCAAATAACTGGCTCTCTGTTCCCCTTTCCCCAGCTGTTTTGGCTCACAAGATTATCCCGCATCCCACACAAGCTTTAAAAATCAGCTGTGAGTTTCTGCAGAAAAATACCACTGAGATAATTGTTGAAACTGCATTAAAACTATAAATACCTTTACTGTGAACTGGGAACTGAGTGATAGTCATTCTACACATTTATGGACGACCCTCTCTCTGTGTGTGACAGATTGATTCTGCAGCATTCAAGACTGAACCAATGACCATTCACACAGGTTGAGCTCAGCCATAGGGCTTCACTCTCAGCCCTCTTCTGACTTTTTTTTTTTTTTTAATTTTGAGACAGAGATCTCACCAAGTCACATAGGCTGGCTTTTAATTCACACCATATGCCAGGCAGAATTTGAATTTGCCATCCTTCTGCCTCGGTCTCTCTAGTAGCGAGGAGCTGGGGCCTGAATCACCAGGCTCTGCTTTCTCCATTTGTTTAGATTTTTGTTGTAGGCAGAATAATCACGGAATGCCCTTGCTGTCACTCCTGGGGATCTGTGAATATCCTGTCTCTACATGAAAAAAAATCTGTGCAGACACAATTCACTTATGACTTGAGATGAGGAGGTTGTCCTGCATTGTTAAGGCAGATTCTATCTAATCAAATAGTTTGTTCAATTAAAACCTAAGTATTAAAAACCAGAGGAAAGGAAGAAAAAAAACCCTACTCCTTCAAAATAACAATGAAACATAAAAGAAGAGCAGAGAGAAGAAAAGGAACAAAGAACCACAGGGCAAACAAAACCATTAACAGGATCCCAGAGGAGAATCCCTCCTTATCAGGATGTTCTCCTGAATGGATCCAACTCCTCAGGGAAAAGATAGAGTGAGTGAGTGGCAAATAAAGAAACAAAAGCCAACTGCATGCTGTCTATAAAAATGTCACTCTAGACTCAAGGACATAAGTAGTCTAAAGGATCAAGAAGGAAAAGGATAGCTCAGCTCCAAGGAGGCAGATGTAGTGTGCCTCTTGTCAGACTAAGGCCTCCTCAAAACTAATTCTAATAGCAAAGGAAATTCTTGTCATGATAAGGGATCATCAGAAAGATATCACAATTGTTAATAAATATGTACCTAACATCCAACCACTTGGATATATAAAACAAATATTGTCAAACTTGAAAGGAGAAATTGGCATCAACACTTGGACATCAGGGTCTCCAGCTCTCCACTTCCAATTACAGATGGAAAATATAGATAGAAAATCCCTAAGAATCAACTCAGAGCACTGTGGACCAAACAGACCCAGCATACAGAACGGATCACACATCAGACACATGGTGGAACTGTCCACCCTGCAGACACATGTGGAATTGTCCACCCAACAGCAGCAAACACGTTTTCTTCCTAGATATACATGGAACATTCTCTGAGGTTGATTACAGGCTAGGTCACCAGTCTTTACACATTTAAGGCAATTGAAATCATATTAAATATTTCTCTACTCACAACAGAATGAGTCTGGAAATGGCAAGAAAATGGGGGGAAATCATAAATACATAGAAACTAAGACACTCTCTCTAAAACAACCACTGGGCTGAAAATGTCTAGATATTTAAAATATCTGCAGGGATTGAGGAGATGGCTCCATGCTGAAGGCACTTACTGCTTTTGCAGAAGACCTGGGCTCAGTTCCCAGACCCACACAGAAGCTCACAACCATCAGTAACTCCAGTTCCAGAGGACCTGGCTTCCTCAGGTACCGTGCACATATGTAGTGCACTTATGTGCACACAGGCATAATACTCACACATGAAATAAAAATAAACGAATTTTTTTTTAATTTCTGCAGCTGAATGAAAGTAATATGCAGTTTACCAAAACTTTTGGGACACTGCCACAATAAGAAACTTACAGCGGTTAACATCTGCACTGAAAAAGAAGAAACACATCACAGAACTTAATCATCAGTGCTTCGGGGAGAGGGAGGAGGAGGGAGTCGGATGGGGAGGAGGAGAGGGAAGAGGAAGAGGAAGAAAAGGAGGAGGGGAGGAGTTGAGGAGGAAGAGGAGTTCTTCAGGGAGAGTCAGCTGAGAGGAAGGCATGACAGACACCAGAACTGCTAGTCAGAGAAGGGAACGTATAGAAAATATCAACACAACTGGGGATTTTAAGAAAAGATGAATTTTATTTTTAATTTTGTATATACCTGTGTTGGGGGGGGTATGTGCATATAGGTGTAGGTGCTTACAGAGTCCAGAAGAGGTCATTGGATCCCTGGAACTGGGGTTCCGAAGGGTTTTCAGCTGCCATGTGGGTGCTGAGAACTGAACATGGGTCTTCTGCAAGAGAAGCAAGTGCTCTCAACTGCTGAACCATCTCTCTACTGTCCCACTCACTCTTTTTTGAAAAGTTAGAAGTACAAAACTGACGAATCTTTAGATAAGTGGATGGGTTTCTGCCTCCTTCCAAATCTACTTCCGTAGTTTGAGTGTATTAAAGATTTTATATTTATATTCCAGGAGAGTAAGAAATTTAAAAAGATACATCAGGATTGACATGGATAAAAAGTTAATTTGCAAGGGATGACTGAAAACCCTTTTTGTACCCTGCCATCATCTAAGAAACAAAGCTTGAAACAAATCCTGCAAAATACACACAGGAGTGGGGGCACTTGCTTACATGACCGTACAACAAGTGGCCAGGTTCTTTGGGCTGTTCCCTCAGCTCACTGGCCACTTAGGAAGCTGTCGATTTCTATCTCACGCCTAACTTAAAGGGGATGACTCTTTCCCCATCTCTTCTTGGTGGCGGCTGGGATTTCCCCGACTGTACTATATTTTTCTCTTAAACTCTAATAAAAACTGTCTTCTAGCTCCCTTCTGAATCAATCTCTCAATTTTTTTTTTTATTAATGAGACTAAGAACCACCCCCAAAGTAACCTCAGTTTCCCTTCTAACATTTACACATCTTTAGGTTTTTCTGACTCACATACAACTGTGGTGGTATTGTATTCCCCAAAATATTGTGTACCTTAATAAACTTATCTGGGGTCAGAGACAGAACAGCCACAATATTAAACAGACGTTAGGCAGTGGTAGCACACGCCTTTAATCCTAGCATTCCAGAGACAGAAATTCCTCTGGATTTCTGTGAGTTCAAGGCCACATTGGAAACGGCCAAGCATGGTGACCCACGCCTTTAATCCCAGAAAGCAAGCCTTCAATCCCAGGGAGTGGTGGTAGAAAGCAGAAAGGTATATAAGGCGTGAGGACCAGAAACTAGAGGCATTTGCCCTGGAGAGGCATTTGCCCTGGAGAGGCATTTGGCCTGGTTAAGCATTCAGGCTTCTAGCAGCAGTTCAGCTGAGACCCATTTTAGATGAAGACTCAGAGGCCTCCAGTCTGAGGAAACAAGAACAGCTGAGGATCCGGCGAGGTGAGGTAGCTGTGGCTTGTTCTATCTCTCTGACCTTCCAGTGTTCACCCCAATACCTGGCTCAGGTTTGATTTTATTAATAAGACTTTTAAGATTCATGCTACATACAACTGGTATAAAAAAGCAGTGGGGTCTATGTCTTTTTGATTGTTGATGTCTTCTGTATTTTCTGTAGAACAAGCTCTGGCTTCTTTCTCATAGCTAAACAAAGAGATGAGTTACACCTGCTCCTCACTGCTAATAGAGCAAATCACAGCAAATGAAACAGTGCAGGTTTATTTTTTTACCACTTGGCAAGTCAGAAGTCTGAAATGGGTCTTCATTGGCTAAAACCACTTGTCACTAAGTCTGTGTCTTTCTGTCCTTGAGGCTCCAGAGAGACAGGTGCCCACCGGAGCTCTTGGCTCCCAGAGCCTCCTGCCATCTTTATGGTCACTATGGCTGGCTGGCTTACAAGATGTGCTTCTGGCTCTGCCTCTCCTGCATCCCTCTTCTACATTTAAGCATCTTTGTGGTGACTTTGGGCTCATCTGGGTCATCATTGAGGACCATTGACACAATGCTAGATCTTAGTCTAATCACATCTAGAGGTGAGGTCTAGGGTTGGGAAATGGGTGTGCTGAACGTCACCTCCTGTGGCTTTACTGAGTGTACAGACAGCTGAGAGTCCAGCCTCGTTGGGGCTGCCCCAAATTGTTAATTAGACCGGGTCAGTTTGTTTTCATGCTAACTTACAACCTCTCCCTTGGTGTCTGTCTTGTTTGATGTCACCTTTTGGGTCATCCTGATGCTAGGAGGGGGTGAACTGCCATCCTTATAGTCTCATTTTTCTATGGATTGTGGCTGGCAGGCCCAGAACTTTAGTCAGGCCAACAGTTCTTGGGAGGTGGTATGGGGATGGCTCTCCCTCATTCGCAGGTTCCCATGTCAGGAGATCTTAGGCCTCTCCCCAGGAGAAAATATTCAGACTCAAGTGTTCTGAGTCACTGTCTAGGCATCCAAAACCCAGTAAAGTACTGGACCTGCTGGGCCTGTGGCTCACACATGTTATGGCACAACTAGCTGCAGGGGCTCTTTACTGATCTACCTAATGCTTTGTAGAGCACTGGGCAACTGGCTGCTGTGTGTTCTCCACCACTGGCTGCATTGGTGGCTGTCCTGACATAGAACACACAGGAGCTTGGACACAGGCCTGCTGGGGCTAGACAGTGTTTTGAGCTTAAAGTGTTTCCCAGCCCCAGAGCTGGTTACTAAGGGGAGCTGTGCCCCAACCATATGAGCAGAGGAGGAGCTACCTGGGCAGGCAGGAATTTCCAGTAGGTCTCCAGTCACATAGACCAGGAACTAACTGACAACAAGGGTCAGGGTCTTCCAGTGATGCAGCATGGAGTTCTGTGGCTTGGTGTGCATTTTTTTCTGCAACAATTTCACCATGGCATTGCTGTTCCAAGGTTCATACAGCAGTAAAAGAATAAAAGGCCATTTAACTGTGTCCATCATAGCCCTGTGGTTCACAAAGCCACATGCATTCATTCCCCGCCACCCCCATGCACTATTCCTAGGTCAAGTTCCACAAAGGCCTTGTTGATGAGTCCAGTGAATGGTGGCTGGCATGCTGGCTTTGCCGCTGGGCCATAAATATTCATGTGGAGAGGACAGACAAAGAAATTGAGGTTCAAATACAGGGCATGCTTATACACAACCCCACACACCCAGGAATCCTCAGAAATGTGCTTCTGGCTTCCCTGGGCCCAGACTAGCCACACTCATGGGCACACTCCATGAAGTCAGAGCAGAGCTGCTTGGCATGTTGGAGTTTTGTTGGGAGGGTTACAGCTTCCAGAGGCTCAGGAGAGAAGACTCTGGGCTGATGTGCGCCTCTCAGAGCCGGAAAGAAGGCCATACTATAACTTCTGTAGGGTGCTGGACTCTGTGTAGCAGCACTCTATGCTTGAGGGACCTCAGGAGAGCCAGAAGGAGCCTACATTCTGCTCTCCCTCCCCACAGGGAGTCAGCACCTAAAGCTGATGCTAAAATGACACCAAGGAGGACTTTTAATTTTAGCTCCACCAAGTAAACATCTCAGATGCCATCATGCCGATGACAGAGTCAGGTGGAAATTGAGGTGGAGGGGCAATCTGACTCTGGAATCTACAGAGACAAATGCAGAGAGCCTCAGCAAACACTGAAGGACCAAAGCCACTAGGGTGCATGCTCTGGCAATTCTGACATAGCCAGGTGGAGAAGGTGTTAGGGTCGAGTGGGATTAGCCTGAACCCCAGGTCATAGTCTCAGGCTACTGCTTGTACAGGCCTGGACAGCAGTGTGGACACTCCACCATAGTATTCAGGGTCTCCCATGCAGTGTCCCATAACATAACTGGAGAAATAGCTGTGGATGGGTTACGACACCCACTGCACCTGCTGTGAGACGAACCTGAGACAAACCTCAGTTGATCACGGTTGGCTGTCTGGCACCCTTAAGCCTTGCTGTGGCCAGAAGCTTCAGTGACAGTTACAGATCTATAGTCCATGAGTTCGGATCCAGGAGCTAGCCATTCCTTGACCCACAGTGACTTTGTTGAAAGTCTATGGGCCCTTCACTGTGAGGCCAGGAGAAGTAGTAACTAAACATTTGTAAGGTCCTTCCTTCCTCAACAGAATACAGCCATCCCTTCAGTCAAGGCTTCTAGGCCTATGGATAGGCTTAGTTCTGGGAACTGACTGGAGAACTGGGGCTCTCTGACCTGCTGCTAAAATTTGGGCTCATCCTCAATTGACCTTGAGAGGTTTTGATTACGTAGATAAAGTGAGGATTTAATGGGCTTCTTACCAACTGTGGCTCTCCACACACGGCGATGAACTCCCAGTGCCCCGGGCTGGTGTGCATCAGACTGTTCAGCTTGCTGATCCAAGAGCCACACATTCTCTGTCTTAATCGTTACAAGAAAGGTAATGTGCTATATTATGATTCTGAGATTTACTTTTCCGCTCAACATCCCATCGTGAGACCTATTCTTGCTGAGGCGCACACTTGCAGCTGAGTCATTTAAACAACTGTAAGCGTTTCCATTGCGTTATTATGTCCCAGTTCATTTGGTGCTTCCCCCTCCGGTAGGCACACTGCTTTCCCCATAGCTCTGCTGCAGGCGTCAGAGCTGTGTGAATGTGCCTGTGTCTCCACAGGCACAAGAGTGGCATCTCCTGCAGGGTGGGCGTCTAAAGGGAAGGACACACACACACACACACACACACACACACACACACACACACACAGCCTCAACTCTCATAGATACTATCCAATCACAAAATCAAGGATAAGACTACCAAATCACCCTCCTCCCATTTGGCGGCCGCTCCTCATACCCTCTTGGTATTTGATGTGGCTTATTTACTTTTTATGAGTTTGGCTGATGTGTGTAAATTCCTCTCATTATCTTAAGAATGAGGAAAATTAAATTCTTCTCATATGTTTGTTAGGCATTTGAGCTCCTCTCTTCTGGACTAGATGTTTATACCATTTTGCGCATCGTATTTTCCATTTTATTATTGACTTGCAAGAATCATTTGTATATTCTAGATAAAAATCTTCCTTGGTTTTATTAGATTAAATATCTTCTGCCGCCTCCTTTATGATGGTTCTGCTGTGCAGAGGTTTTAATTTTGATGCTATGAAGTCCGTCGTTCATCTCTTCACCTCTTATTCTCTTGAGTCTTATTTAAGAAATAAGAACACAAATAAGAATGAAAGGACATTTTCCTCTAAGATTTTAAAGTTTTGCTTTTAACATTTAGGTCTTTGTGCCGTCTGGAATCCGTCTCTGTGTATGGCTGGTGAAAGGGATAAAGTTTTATTTTCCCATATGGCCAGCCAGTTGTCCCTGCTGCTCTTGCTGACTGCCCCATCCAGTCTATCCTGACTGCTAAGAAAAGCCTTTGTTTGGAGTCAAGAAATCATTTATGTTTGCAAATGTTCAAGGGCCCTCTCTTGATCCTCCTCCAGGGGAGAAATCGGAAAGTCATTGAACACTTCATGCTATGTGTGTATCTCAGGTGTGGGTCGGTAGTCTCTGTCCAGAAGCATGCCTTATTTTGTTTTGTTTCGTTTCTTCTTTTTCCTTCTTCTCTCTATGTATGAAACACTTTCTCTGGTCTTGGGATGCAGCTTAATGGTAGCACACTTACCCAGCACTTGTAAGACAAGTGCTAGTACCATAAATAAATAAATCTAGCAACTAAATTTCAAAACAAGACATTCCTCATCTGAGACTGAATTGTAACTCCTAGAGCATCCAGTGGCATCTCAACCAGAGCTCCCAGAGGCACCCAGTACCAGGTACACATTTCTGGTGCCTGGACCCTTCATTTGGCTTCTTCCTGGCTTTGCTGGAGAATGGCCCAGTGGGTGACCTGTCATAGTCTTGAAACCAACGTCCATGGCAGAAACAGAAGGTGTAAGGAATGGCCAGGTCATTGGCTGCGTTCAGACAGGTTACCAGGGTCTCTCATGTGGAGACAGAGTTGGAGGTTAAGAGGTGACAGCCACCAACAGAGTTAAGGGTAGTGTCAGAGCGGCTGCCTCTGCTCCATCACCATAGCCAGGCTCCATCCTGACCTCTCTACCAGTACCGAGTGGGTCCTCACAACAATCTTCCTAAGCAAGGGGATTCCTAATTCTCTCATTCTTGATATCTGAAAACTCTGTATCAGTGGTTTTGAGCAGTTTTGCCTCAGATGGTGAAGCTGGGTCCAAGCCCGGGCTGAGAACTGTTGTCCCTGACCACCAAAGCACAGTCTCCTATGCTGACTGTGTTCCGTAGATGTGTGTCCACCAAATTTATGCTTGGGTAAATCTATTCCTATTTTCTTAGGAGAATTCTGCCTTAGCATGTTTAGTATGCCAAACTATCCAAAAAGACATCTAAAGAGATGCCCCTTTCCCCGGCAACACAGCAAAAACTCCCCTGAGTCTCCCTGTCCCGCACTGCCGGCCATTCCTGAATCTCTGAATATGTACGCAGTCCTAAGGCACCCTGTAAACACACTGGGTTTGCATTTTGCTCTCCTGCTTAATAAATATGTTTTGGAGAGATCTCAATTCTATATATTTCTAATAGTTCAATATTATCACAGTTCACTCATTCCAGAGTGTGGCATATTTAGATTGGTTATAGGTAACTATAATCATTTGAAACATTCAAATTTTTTTATAATATGTATTTCCGTGTATGTGTGTGTGTGTGTGTGTGTGTGTGTGTGTGTGTGTTCATGTTTGCATGTTTGTGTATAGGCTAGCAGTTTACTTCTGGAAAGGCTGAGACAAACTTCAAGTGCATCTCAAAATATGAGAGATGGTCTCCAGTTACTCTGCAAAGAGATTTTGAGAAGTCACAAGGACGTGGGCACTACATTCCTGTGGCTGACTGGCCCCATGATCAAGACAGAGAATCACCAGCCTGGAATGCATTTTTCTGTGACTTTGTTTGTTTTGAACACATCATATTATATTTATGAACATGTATGTTCCTTTTGCTGCAATCTATTTACATGTGCTATTTTTTTTGTATTTCTAAATTTTTCAGTGGGGGGAACTGTTGGCAATTTTAGGGTGTTGATGGGGGAATTGTTGGCAACTCTAATATTTTATACAGTTTTATCAGGAACATATTTTGAAGCCAGGTGAGTGGGACACATCTGTAATTTCCATACTTGGGAAGTTGAGGCAGGAGGATTAGCAGTTGAAAGTCAACCTGGATTCCAAATTCTAAATCATCACTGGTTCCTGGAGAGCCCTACAAAGTCACATCTGGTTCTTTTTCACAAGCTGTGCTCATCTGTGGATATTCCAGCACAGAGTTTGTGCCTGCTGCAAAAAGTGGAATAATTTTAGCTTGGGGGGGGGCGGGGGCGTGTTTGGTTACAATCCTGATGGAGGAAAATTTCTGACAATTTAAGGTATTTACATTGCTTGGAAGGTTCGAGCAAATCCTATGGACAATTTTCCTGCAGAGTTAAAGCAGGAGTGGTTAACAGATGGCTTTCTCAGTTTTGTGTATGGAAATTGGTCTGTTCAAACCTCTAGTCTTATCTGTAATAAATTCTCCCCCCCACACACACACACCCCACCCCACCCCTCTCTCTCTCTCTCTCTCTCTCTCTCTCTCTCTCTCTGTGTGTGTGTGTGTGTGTGTGTGTGTGCATGTGTGTGTGTCAGCCTTTCCCATCTCTGGGCCCTGCACCCAAGAAATCATCCATCCACACACCATAGATTCTAAAAAAATAAGTGTATGCACTGAATACAGATTTCTTCTCGTCATCTTCTCCCAACATGCAACAACTCTTTCTTGAGCAGTGGTTCTCATCCTTCCTGGTGCTGCAAACCCATTTAATACAGTTCCTCATGTGGTGACCCTCAACCACAAAATTATTGTCCTCCTTACTTCATAACTATAATTTTGCTACTGTTACAAATCATAATGTATATAGCTGACATGCAGATGGTCTTAGGTGACCCCAGTGAAATGGTCCTTTGACCCCCAAAGGGACTGAGACCCACAGGTTGAGAACCATCATTCTAGTGTATTCACGTTGTACCAGGTGTAACCAGCAGTCAGAGGTGATTTTGCAAGTACAGGAGGGTGTATGGATTATATGCAAACACCTCACCTCACCTTTCACCTCAGTATCTGAAGATTGTGGTAATTCCCTTCAAATGTCCTTGGTAGCCATGAAGAAAATAAGTGGACTGGAACTGGGATCATTTATTTTTTCTTTCTTCACTATAGTTAATTGGTCTGTGTGTAGTTTCTACGGCATCAGCTCACCATCTCAACTACTGTTGCTTTGTGATAAGTCTGAAGAATGGGGAGAGATGATCCCTTGGTCCCTAGACACACTTCAGCAGTCTGGGTGGCTTGCATGCTGATGTGCAGTCTGGGATGGGCTTTTTGCAGAAAGCTGCTTCCAGAGGCTTCTGTCCTGCCTAAGGTCTTGACTTCCTTTTTGTCGGCTTTATTGCTCATTGATACCATTACAAACACAGATGCTTTCGTCGCTTCAGTTTTGGATTGTTTACTAGTGGTATGAGATTGAGTTCTTGAAACATAGCAGAGCTCTGGTTAATATCGGCCGAGACACTTGGTAAAACTGTGATGGGTTTTTAGCAGAGTCCTTGGGAACAATGCTATAAAAGACGAGGTCTGCAAACAGGTAGTTTCACCTTTCCTCTTAACCATGTCCTGTAATTTTTGATTCTCACCTAATTTCTCTAGATGGATCTTCCGGTACAGTCCGGAGTGAAGTCCCAAGGGTGGACGTCTTTGCTTACTCCGTTATCGTAAGGAAATCATTTGCTCTTTTGTCGTGAAGCATTGTTGTTGGCTGTGGCTTTTCACAGTGGTCCAGCATCGGGTTTGCGTTCTTGAATCTTCGGTTCTGAGAGATGGTTTTACCCAATAAAGAATTCTTGGTGGGTGTGTTTTTCCTTCGGCTCCTTCTCTCGCTCCCACTCTGCTTCAGACTCCACAGTTTCTGGTGAGACATTGCTGGAAAGATGAGGAAATGAAGGAAGGACAGACATGTGGACACACATGTGGAAAGTTGGGCTGCATGGGGCCTTAAGGGACATGATGCTAAATCAAACTGCTTGAAAGCAGCCCTACTGAGAGCAGGCTCCGTGGGCTCCTGGTGCTCTCGGTAGAGCAGCCCTGGCCAGATGACAGCTTCTTCCCCAGGCCTTTTGTGATTTCTGTCCCTCCTCTGGCACCTGGAGCAGTTGGCTGTCCCACTTTTCCTTGCTTTGTTTTCATGTGACATCACCGCTCTTTTCTGGGCTTGTGTGTGTGTGTCGGGGGTCTTATGAGCTGGCAGAGGAAATAGTGATGGAGGTGGCAGCTGAGAATTTCAGGGGGTTCTTCTTAACTCTGGGCCCTGCAGTGAGTGGTGGGCCTTCTAGGAATCTAGGGGGTGCTGTGACAATGTGTTTCCCCTGACCTGACACCTTCCCAGGCAGAGTCTCACACAGAACAAAGTGTGAGAAACTGTGACATTTAAACACACTCACTCAAAGATACCTCCTGCCAACTTGGCATGGCATTAGCTGCTGTTGGTCACCATGTCCCTCAAACCACTGGACTCTCCCTCCCTCTGGTAGTCACTGAACTGGTCACCCTGCCTGCTGCAGCTTAGCCAGAATTCAGATGTCACTTCTTCTGTCCAAAGGCTGCAGTCACCACCCGTGACGATGGAGGACCTCTGGAGCATCAGGCATCATGAGCCCCTCTGTGCTGAGGCTGGCTGGGGGAAGGGAGGAGGTCTCCCAAGGGTATCTGCAGAGTGCCTGGCTCTGCCAGCCTTGAGTGGGAACAGCCACCACCATGCCTGGGGCAGCCAGGCAGAACTTGGTCTTGTCAACAGAATGCTGGCCTTAGCTTAGATGACCAAGAAAAGCAACAGGTTCAAGATGGGGATGTGGTCAGGGCCTGGAGGTAGGAAGTCAGAAGCAGAATGCCCATGGGAGAATGAGGGGAGCTCAGTGAGCTGACACCCTTAAGCTCCGGTGGCATGCTATTGTACCTGTCGCACTACCGAGGGGTCTGTGAAGGCTTCGGTGGACTGAAAAACACAACTCCATAGATACCCAGGTCCTGAGCCCCAGAAGCACAAATGTGACCTTATATGGCGTTGTGCAGGTGTATGTGGAGGGTCTCAAGCTGGCAATGATTAGGGTTAGTCTGGTAAGGTGAGTCCTAACTGCACTTTTATCCAGCGGACAGAGACAAAACAAGATTAGATCTACGGAGTGGCCGTGTGATGACAAAGTCACAGATGACAGATGGGGCCCAAGTCCAGAACTCCAGGAGCCTCCAGAGGCTGGACCAGCAGGACAGGCCCTCTGCCTCCAGAGAATCAGCCCTCAGGACTCATCCGGGACTTCCATCCTCCAGAGAAGTATGTGTGTGGCTTAGCTGCCACCACAGCCATGAGAAAGCTAAGGGACAGTGAGCTGCCTCACAGGCCACTGGGAGCCTTCCAGACTGACTACCCATGTGCCCGGCCTCCTTACTCTCTTTTAGACCTCTGTGACTGTGTTCTTATATTTCTGGTTCCCCTTCCCTTCCCTTTCCTTTCCGTGTGCATATGTGTGTGCGTGTGCGTGTGCGTGTGCGTGTGCGTGTGTGTGTGTGTGTGTGTGTGTGTGTGTGTGTGTGTGTGTTGTTGTTGTTGTTGTTGTTATGTGTACATTAGTCTGTGCAAGGGTGTGGGATGTGTGTGGGTTGACAGAGGTCACAGTCAGGTAGCTCTCTTCTTCAGTCCCTTTCCACTTTTTATTTATTTATTTGAGACAGTATCTCTCACTGAGCTTGGAGCTCCCTGACAGGCTAGTGTGGCTGGCCATGGAGCTTTAGAGATATTCCTGTCTACACCTTTCCAGCCCTGGAACTCACTCTGTAGCCCAGACTGGCCTCAAACTCACAGAGATTCACCTGCCTCTGCCACCCCAGTGTTGGGATTACAGGATTTTTGATGTGGGTTCTGGGAGATCAAACTCAGGTCTTCATGCTTGTGTGGCAAACACTTTAGCAGCGGAGCCATCTCCCCAGCCCTCCCTTTTTCGAGACAGTGTATTAAGTATCCAAGACTGGCCTCTAACTTGCTATGCAGTCAAGCATGATCTTGGACTTCTGAACCAAGAGCTGACCTTACAGCAGGCTCTGTAATTGAATTAATGCAATGCTTGAGGTCAAACCCAGGGCCTTATGCATGCTAGGTCAGCACTGACTAGCCCCCTCTCTCCTCTTTCGTGTGGATCCAAGGGTATGATTCCCATAAGTCATCAGGATGGGCAAAGGGATTCATCAAATAGTTCCAAACTGTCATTGCTTAACCCACACAAGACACAGTCTGGCTAAGGCAAGTTTGCTGAATCT
>CABHPQ010000837.1:33206-52655 GCA_902168405.1 Peromyscus aztecus | reverse complement strand
AGAGAGAGAGAGAGAGAGAGAGAGAGAGAGAATTCAGCTGCAGTGGGCATATAGGCTGACGATGGGCTTCAGTGTACTCCAATTTTGCTTTCTTTCCCATCTCTCTCTTTGTTGCTTTTTTTGTTTTAGTTTTGTTCTTGAGATAGGGTCTCAAGGAGCCCAGGCTGGCCTGGAACTATGCAGCTGAGAATGATCTTGAACTCTTGATCTTCCTGCCTCCATCTCCAAACACTGGGGTTACAGGAGTGTGCTGTGGCGTCCTACAATTTGAAACAGACCCTGAGCTGTGATGTGGCAGTTGTCATTGTTTGAGCTGCCTGGAGACCCTGTGTGGGTTTTGTAGATGGCTGGCATGCTTTGCCAATTGGCCCGATGTTCCTGGAACTTGTGCCTCGTGTCAGCTCGTCGCATCATTGACTCCTGTCTTGTGGCTGCTGGCATGTCTAGGAGAGACGCAGGGAGACCTGGACAAGTTATAATTTAATGGGTTGGATGCATCAGTGTTCCTGGGGAAATAAAACCAATGCGAAACAGAATTTTACTAAAACCCTGGCATTGTCCATAAAACTAGTATTTAACTAGAGAGTTCTGTGGCTGGATCTGGCGTTGAGATACCATGTTAGCCAAAGATGAGTGAATAGCCAAGACAAGTAGCTCTTTTTAAATTAACTTCACAATGTAATCCTCTAAAAATCCGTTGGTAAGAGGAATAGGTATATTCCAGGGAGTTGATGATGTTACTACCCTGCCCCTCTGTTCTTCGTTCTTGTAGCTGGCATGCATATAAAGTTGGAGTTATGACTTGATGAGCCAAATTCTCCTCCTCAGCACCCCTTTGTTTCATCACAATTAGCTGCACGTGCAGAGTGGTTTTTATATGTAATTGCTCCCACAAGAGAGTAATTGCACCCTAAAGTGGCTGGCTGCACCAATGGCAGGAACAATTAGCAACAAAAATGCAGCTAATTGCAGGAATCTGAATTGTGGGCTTCAAAGAGGACAGCCAGAAGCCTGACTAAAGATCTGCCCTGCCCTTTTGAGGACTGGAAGTCTATCTGTAATTTGAAATCAATATTGTAATTTGGGGGTCCACCTGAGCTTTCTACTCCAGTAAAGATCCCTTGGAAATACTCTGAATTATAGGACAAAAAAAAAAGAAAAACAACCAGACTGATTTAAAAATCCCAGCTCATTAAGCAACTAGAAAATGCAGTAACTTAGAGTCAAATTATATTTTGAAAAGGGCTGGAATGGGGAGGGGAGGGAGGCAATTGAATAAATGTATTTTTATTATAAGCATTATTCATGTTTTTCCATCAAATTTGGATAAAATGGGGCCGCAGAAACAGTAAAAGGTTTTTGATTGATTTTAATCGACTGGACCTCTCATCATGTAATCACAAGAACTACACATTTTCTACATGCCCAGCACAAGGAGAACTCATCTCTGTGGCTCGCATGGGTTCTCTGAGCCCTCCGTTCCCTTTTCCCATCCACGAAGCACAGGGCTGCTCGAGGCTCTGGTGCTCTGCCGCTCTGCGCAGCAATAGTGGGCTCACATTGTGCTTATGACTTGAAAGTAAGACCTTTTTTTTTCTTGTGCCGTGTTCTGTACCATGCGTAAGGAAGGGGGTATCTCCCTGCTGCTAAAGCCTTGCAGAGCTGCTCCTGAACGGCTACTCCTTTGCACCTTCTCCCTACTCTAAGTAGAAGTCTAGAGGTGGCTTGGAGGGCGATGAAGAGAAGGGCCAAGGCTAGGGCTGCAGGACTGACCGACATGAACCCAATACTGTCTGTCATATTCAAAGTCGCCTCTTCAAGCACGGTTCTTTCTATACAGGCAGAACTTCTTCCTGTAGAAGTTTCCTCCCAGAAGCATCTTTCACCCTTATATAAATAGATCTCCAAAGGGATCCCTGTTAGAGTTCCATAGTGTTGGAGAGGAACCTAGACATGCCTGAGGTTCACAGGAAAGCCAGCCCACGTTCTTCTGAGGCCCCAGCTTCAGTGGCACTGGCTGACAGAGCAACATTGTTCTAAGGGAGACAAGGGAAGGAAGGCAGTATTATGTAAAAAGTGTTTTTCAGGGAAGAACACGCAAGTTCCTATTGACGAGCAGCCCATAGAGTCTGATTATTCCAACAGAACGAAGACAATACAGTACAGTAATATATACATTGCTTAGCATTCATATATTAGCAAATCTTCTTCCCTGGGGAATGTCCCTTAGAGGAACCAATGCCAATCCACCCAGAAGAATGAGGAGGAAATAGAAGAGAACGTAAAGTATGTCTCTCCTCTAGAAATATCTCGCTTTTGTTTAGTCTGCAGGGTGGAGGTAGAAATTGGAATGCTTTGGAGTGGAAAGTAAGGTGTGGGAAGTGACAAGAAACAGTTTGGAGAAAATACTGAGACACCTGTGGGCAGAATATATTTAAAAACCGAAGGTTGGCTCAGCAGTGTGGCTTTCCAGCCTGCTGCTCTGAGTGTGAGCA
Source organism: Peromyscus aztecus (assembly GCA_902168405.1). NCBI lineage: Eukaryota > Metazoa > Chordata > Mammalia > Rodentia > Cricetidae > Peromyscus > Peromyscus aztecus. The sequence goes on along the minus strand of CABHPQ010000837.1, from coordinate 50,160 downwards.
CTTAGTCCATTTAATAATAGCCTCCCTCCTCTATCCAGTGCTGGACAAGAAGTGGGCCTTCCCTCTCTCTCCCTCCTCTCTCTCTCTCTCTCTCTCTCTCTCTCTCTCTCTCTCTCTCTCTCTCTCTTTCTCTCGCTGTTTACAGCATCTGGGATGCTGCTCTGTCACCCAGTTAATACAATTCTATCCTTTAGAACCATAGGCAGCCCTTGTCTAAAAGATTTACTCAGCAGATTAAAGGCATTAAGTGGTCAAGAATGACTAAGGGTGAGGGGTTATAAAGCATTTTGCAGAAACTGAGAGAACTATAAAGAGAATTGTATAAGAATATTTAAGAGGTCTCTGCAGATATGGTGACATGAGCTCAGAGCTAGTGACATCGGCTCAGATGGGGTCAGGTCAACTATTTGGTTTGGGAAACCAGAGAAGGTCAGGTCATTCTAAGCACTTGTAAATCCCTTCGTGGGAGAAGTGGCTGTCCATGTGTCCCAGACCTAAAAGAAACCCTATGACTGCCTGTGGCAGGAATTCCCTGGATATGGGTTGCATTTATGTGAGGCTTTGATGATTTACTGCCCAAACAGTAGAAGATCCTGTCCTCAGTGACTCTGTGACAGCGGCTTAAAGGGGGGAAATGCATATCTGCTGGACTATTCCAGAGGGCACCTCCCTTTGTGTTTGTTGTTGCAAAATTTAATTTAATCAGGGAATAAATATTTTAATTGTTCACTTGGGCTTTGAATCCAAATATGGGGAGACATAGTTTGTTAGTTTAAAAAAATCAAATTAAAGTTAAACCATAACTGACATGCAAATCTAAATGAGAAGGCAGACTTTAGAGATGGGAGCAGCAAATTAGAAATGTAATTTGGTGAGAGTTCTGGGTAGTGCAGAGGTTTAGGTTATGAGACAGTTTCCCAATGGCATGGGGGTTCTAGGTCAGCAGGTTGTCAAGAGCATCATTTCAGGAAGTCATTGTCTTTTTTTTTTTTTTAATATGGAACACTTTACAAAAATCTTCCTTGCACAGGACATATGCTAATATTCTCCATGTTTTCCTACTTTTAGGATGTGTGCTGCCCAAGTGAGCACAAAACTGATGTTGTTGTTTTACATTTATTATTATTATTATTGGTGGTGGTGGTGGTGATGGTGGTGGAGTGTGTGTGTGTGTGTGTGTGTGTGTGTGTGTGTGTGTGTGTGTAAGTCAGAAGACAACCTGTGGAAGTCAGTCTCCTCCTCCCATGTGGATCCCAGGGATTAAACTCAGGCTATCAGCCTTGGCATCAGGTATCTTACTGGCTGAGTCACCTTGCCAACCCGATTGGGTTTTTTGTTTGTTTTGATTTTTGAGGCAGGGTCTCATATAGCTCAGGCTGACTTTCAACTTATTGCATACTAGAGAATGACCTTCAACTTGTGATCCTCCTGCCTCCACCTCCCAGGCGCTGGGATTATAGACAGATATGTGCCAGCATGCTCGGTTTATGCAGCGCTGGAGATGAACCCAGGACTTTATGCATGCTAAGCAAGCACTCTACCAACTGAGCTACACACCCTTACCCTCATAGGTGTCTCTCGACTTCACCTGATCAATCCTCTCTCCCCTTTGTCAAGTAACAGCATGTACCTTGCTTCTCATAGTCCATGTGGCCATGCAAAGTCCAAGTTCCCCCATGGCTTTGTTCGCCCATGTCTTTCCCAGTTGTATATATCCTGTGTGATGAGTCAGGTTTCTGTTACTTGAGGGTGATGGCCCTCCTTATGATGGAATGGGTAACAGCAGGAGAGTGGAGGCGCCCATTTGACTCCAGAATTTCTAGTGGTAGGATCGTTGTGAACTTGAATCTGCAGGAAGCAGACCTCCCAGCAGCCTATAGAACAAAGCCCTGACACAGGAAAGCACAGCAGAGAGGGAGAGAAAGAAACACCTTTAAAGGTCAGATATTAGCACAGAAGACCGGGGTCCATCCATGCATAAAAGAACACCCGCTCCTTGCACAAACCATTTTGACTTGAGAAAGCTTGAGTTGGATTTTGCCATTTGAGACCCAATAAAAAGGAAACTGGTGAACAGATGAGGCCAAAGCCTGGAAGCTCTATTTTAAGACCTTTAAGTTTTTCCTTTGTGTCCTTTTGAAACTCACTTTGCACTGAGATAGAAATATGTAGCCTTTGGCTTTCCTGGTCAAGTTCTCTCATCGTTTTGATAAAACTGTCCTTGGGCAGGTTCATACAGGCACAGCAGCACCTCCTAAGGCGGGACAGGTCACTAAGATGGTTCTCTGAGCTCTGCAGGCATGCTGGAATGTCCCTTCTACATGCAGTTTTAAACTCGAGCACTGAAGAACTTCCACCACCTCCTTTCTCTCTTCCTTTTCCTTCTACTCTGTATCTGATCAAAAAGGTATCTAAGCCTACTAGAAGAGACCCTGCCAGTGTGAGGGGGCTGGGAAGTGGCTGTGCTGTTCAAGGCAGAAGTCTCATTAGTGAAGCCTGGCAAGAACATACATTCACTGAAAAACTACACCACATGGACTACACACTAGGGAATCAATTTGCTCACACCAGCCCTTAATGTCTTTTTGGCCAGTGAAAATTCAGTTGCCTGCACATATTTCCTAGAGAATCTGCCCAATCATATCATTCAGCTTAATAACATGGCACAGAGCACAGAATGATTCCAGTGTGATACAAAAAAGCTACATAATTTACAAAGTGTAGGAACTTCAGTGTGTCATGCGTACTTGACTTGGACTTAAAGGTGTTTCGTTATAGAACACTTGACAAATATTTGAAAAATAAACAGAAATTTCCATGCACGGTACCTTCCAACAAGAACATATTTGTGTAAGATTTTTTAGAGTAATATTTTGCATCTTTTTAAAACACCTCAATACATATATTAGTCACTTTTCTCTTACTGTGATGAAATACCAGGACCAGAAGCAACTTAGAAGAGTTTATTTTTGCTTATGGTTCCAGAGGGTTAGATGTACATAATGACAGGGATGCACCGCAGAAGGAGGCCAGAGCACTGCTCAGAGATCACATCTCAACCACACACAGGAAGCAGGGCAAGGGCACTAGAAGCAGAGGAGGCGGACATTATTCTAAAGCTGCCTAGTGATGTCCTTCCCGAGCAAACCCGCACCTCCTTAAGGTTCTGTAACTTCCCCAAACAGTACCACCCCCAGGGCATCAAGTGTTCAAATCCATGAGTTTATAGGGGTATTTCTCATTCAAACAGAAGGCATAACCTCTCAGCCTGATGGCCCATGAAATGGGACTCCTGCCACACTCTGCCAATGATCTTGACACTAATATAAGAGGACTTCTACTGTATTGATAAGAATAATAAGCTAACATTTGGAAATAAAACTTAGAGAGAAACCATGTCCTTGTGATGTTATACTTAGAAGTTGTTTAATAAAATCACCAATTAGTATTTAATTATCCAAGGAAACATATCTTTATTTGACTCATTTAAGATGTTTAAAGGTCCCAGACTTTGTGAAACTACATTTTAACTTATGAAATTTTAGGGGGTGTTGGTGTCTGGTGGAGATGCAAATGACTTCTGATAAAAAAATACAACCTCAAAGATTTTGATTTTATTGCTCTAGGAAACATTAACCAATTTTGTATCTATTCAAGTAAGCTCATTCTGTCTCGTTTTTGTTGCCAATAAACACCCAGTTCTTCCAATATTCCTTGCACCAGATTTACCATTTTCCAGTTCCTTCACTAATGAAGTAAGTAACATAGTTGGCATGTGTTCATTCTATATTTGTGAAAGAGTTATGCCTTAACTTTTTGAAAATTCCACTTTGAGAGTGTGTTAACTCTCCAAAGGAAACCATTCTATTTACCGTTTACCACGATCCATACAGCACCTGTCATACTCTCTCTGGTAGTCATAGAGTGTAGGAGTCAGGATTCTAACCTGACAAACTTTTAGCTAAAATTCTGAGTCTCTTTCATTTTTATTGGCCTGTGGTTAAGCACAGGACCCCAACATGAATACAGGTGAACAACCTTTCTGTCTCCTCACCTGGAAATTACAATGCCTGCCATTGCAGATACCATCTGAATGGTATCCAAAGCTCTGAGGCCTGCCCCACCCTCCCCCCCAAAAAAACTTACAGAGGGGACCTCAGGAAATGTTAGTGTCTTTCTAGCTTTGTCTAATGTCTTTCTAATTATTCAAAGCACCTTAGAACTCAAAGTTGATACAATGTCTACAGTTTCTCTGTCAAGTAAGTGGTGGTAGCAGAAAACAGCCCTCCCAACACTTTTCCTTCTCCTTCTCCCACACAGCCCTTCCCTTTCTCCCAGACCAGATGTCTTCCTCTATGATTGGGCTTAGATCTCCGTCAGAACTGAGTCATTCAGAAGCAGGTAGATTCCCTCCTCAGGTGTTCTCTCTGGAACCTACTTGGCTGTCACATTGAGTTGAGGCTAGACCTAATCATCCAACTTTCTACCAAATGGTTGGAACCTTTCTGTCATCTCAGTTTTTGATTTTGAAGGAAAGCCCATCTTTTTCCAGTTCGGTTCTCTAATTCTTTGAGAGAGTGGTATTATATAGAGCCTTTCTGCATGCTCTGTGTTATGCCAGTCTCCACATGCCAATCTGGTGGGGGAATTTTTCTCAGTTGAAGTTCCCTCTCCCCAAATAACTCTAGCTTGTATCAAGTTGACAGAAATCTAGGCAGGACAACTGACCCCTTGTCAACTTAACACACTAATAGAACTTGGAGAGGAAAGCTTTATTTAATTTAACACTTTGGGTAACAATCTACAACTAGGGGAAGTCAGGGCAAGAAGCAGGAGACAAGAACTGAAGCAAAAGCCATGGAAGAGTGTGCTTATTGGCTTGCTCCACTCCACAGCCGCTCTCTGTGGTGGTCATACCATGGTACTGGCACCTCCAAAATGTTGGGGTGTCTGCTTCACCTGGGCTGTACTTTCACCATAACCTTCCTGGGCAGTCTTCTAGGACTCTGGCCCTATTTTATAGTACCTAGCCTCAACTTCTCTCCAAGACGCCCTTCAATCCTGGTGGCCCTACTGCTGCTAAGACTGCACCTTCATCAATGGCCTCTCCTTGCTTCTCTTCAGGGATTCCAGCCCTATCACGAGTGCCAAGTGTCAGCTTCTCTCCATGACCCTTTTATAACTTTGAAACCAGTATCACTTGGGTGACTCTTACACATTATCAAGTTTGGATGCCAGCATGAGATGCAGCCTCAGCCCTTTCAGGACCATAGCCTCTGAGTGCTAACCCACTCTAGACCACAGTTTCTGTGTGCTCACTCACTTTGGACCATAGCCCCTGTGTGCTAACTCAGAGGAAATTCTCCCAGTTGATGATCCTCAATGATGCTGATCTTTCTTGATCACTGTTAATTTCTCAGCTCCAACTAACTATCATCAATTGTCCTAGAAAAGCAAAGGTTTCACTTTAGTGGTTCTGGTCTCTTTTGAATCACAGCCAATTTCTCAGCCCCAGATGACTAGAACAACAGATTCTTAATTCAAAATATCAAATGGCTATAATAGTATTTAAGGGACTCCCAACACTTCCCTCTGAAAATTCACAAGCCAGACCCCCATCATCCACATTGCTCTCAGCATTATCTTCTAAGCTCCCACAATAACTCATTAAGCTTTGAACACTCAACACCATTTCTAGCCCAAAGTTTCAAACTCTATCTACAATCGTCCCTAAAACAACATGGTCAGATCTGTTACAGCAATACCCTACAACCAATTTTTGCCTTAGTTAGGGGTTTCTATTACTGTGATAAAACACCATGTCCAAAAGCAACATGGAGAGGAAAAGGTTTATTACAGTTTACATAATCACAGTCTATCACTGGGGGAAGTCAGGGCAAAAACTCAAGGCAGGAACCTGAAGGCAGGAGTTGATGCAGAGGCCATGGAAGAGTGCTGCTTACTGGCTTGCTCTCCAAGTCTTGCTAAACCTGCTTTCTTATGTCCTCTACCATCAGCTGCCTAGGGATTGCACCACTCACAGCAGCTCTTCCACCTCAATTGCTAATTAAAAAGATAATCCATAGAAGCAAAAGACCTCTATAGTGAAAAAGAAGTTGAAGAAGATACTAGAAGATCTCCTTTTTCAAGTATTGGCAAAATTAGGCTTAATATTGTGAAAATGACTGTATTGATAGAAACAATGCTTTCTTCATTGAAAGGAATGCTCACTCAAATTCCAAATATAGTCTTCATAAGCTAAAACAAACAAACCAAAATTTTTATGGGAGCACAAAAGACCCCAAATAGTTAAAGTAATCAAACCAAAACAATAATCTATGGCTGGAAGTGTCACAATACCTCATCTCAAATTGTATTAGAGCCAAAGTAACAAAAACCAGCACAAACCCAGCCACCAGTGAAATAGAGGACCTAGAAATAAAGCCATATGACTACACCCAATATATAGAGAGAAAAGACAGCCCATTAATAGCAGAAACTGTTAGAGGATACACAGACAAAATGCATCAAGCTATAGGCATAAGCAAGCATTTCCTGACAAGGACTGACTGGCCCAGGAGCTGTCCCAACAACTGATGATGGGAGTGTGCAGATGAAAAGTTTCTGCATGATGAAGGAAACTGTTAGGAGAGTGAAGAGAACCATATACATCTTACCACAGATCTTTGGCAATTACATATTAGACAGCAGATTAATACAAATAATTGCAAACAATTCAATACCGAACCCCCACCCAATCATCATACAGGTTAATAAACTGAACAGACAGGTCTCAGAAAAAGAAACGCAAGTTAAGTGGACAATAAATACTTCAAATGGTGAGCGAGGGACATCCTTAGCTATCAAATAAATGCGAATTAAAATCGCTTTGAGACTCCACCTCACCCCAGTCAGAATGGCTAGCAAAATAAATAATATAAACAAATAAAGGCCCCAAACCAATGGCAGCGAATGTGGGTGAGAATGTGGGGAAAGAGGATCCCATATTTACTGCCGATGGGACTGTGAAGCGGTACAGCTACCGAGGGACAGAGTCTCTTGCCTTTAACGAAATTAAACCAGCACTAATAGAATGCTACCTGAAAAAAATCTCCCAAAACATGAAAGTTCAACAATGCAGTGCTAAATAACTCATGGATAAGGGAAGACGCTAAGAAGTAGGTTAGAAAATTGTTTCAATTGAAGAAAAATGGAAATAGAACACATTCGCTTTAAACAAATGCATAGGTGTAATTTATAGAGTGAATTCTGATATTATGTCTCAACTTTTAGCCCCAAAAGCTAGAAAAAATAGAGTAAAATAAAATTCAAGGCAAAATAAAGAAGCATGTATTTGTAAATGTATTTGAAAAGAGTAGAAATAAATGCAATTTAAAGTGGTGGAATAGAGAAAAATTAATGAAAGAAAAAAATCAATAACTGAAGAAACCTTAGTAAAGAGAGGAAGGGAGGAAAGGGAGAGAGAGAGAGAGAGAGAGAGAGAGAGATTAAGGCTGTAATTATAGATCCTTGAGACATCAAAAGTATAGAATGGAAAGCTTTGAGCTACTCTCCTTGGACAAGTCAACCGAAGTAGACTCAGATTTCTTGAAAAGGCAAAAAGTACGACAACTCATCCAATATGAATACGTAATTTGAGTAATCTTAAATCTGTTATGGAATTAAATTGATGATTACAAACCCTCCCAACAAAGTATACTCACACCTGCTGGCAAACATTAAGGGAATAACAATCTAGAGAACATAAGGAGAAGCTTCCCAGCTCACTAATGCCAGTATTATTGTGGTACCCAAACCAATAAAAGATATTGTAAGAAAAGAAAATGCAGACAAATATCCCTAAAAAACAATCATCATCAGCAAAGTATCAACAAGCAGGATCCAGTGATATATAAAGATAATATATCATGACCAGCCAGGGTTTACTATAGACATTTAAGACTGGTTCATCATTTGAAAAATCAATCAGTTATAATTTACCATACAACAAAGAAAAACCCTCAAATCATTTTAGTAGATGTAGCAATAGAATTTGACAAAACTGGTGTAGAAGAACAGAGTAATTAGCTAGCCAATACCAAATGGTCAGCCAGGAAAACACATAAAGAATGTTATGCAGATTGAGCAAGTTGTATATATGTGCCTAGGAAATAAATATATATACTACAACAATTGAAGAAAAAGAGGCTGTGAATTTGAAAGAGAACAAAGAGTACATAGGAGGGTTTGGAGAGAGGAAAGGGAAGAGAGAAAAGTCATATGGCTTTATTTCTAGATCCTCTATTTCACTGGTGGCTGGGTTTGTGCTAGTTTTTGTTACTTTGACTCTAATACAATTTGGAATGAGGTATATAATATATATATATATATATATAACTATATCATAATCTCAAAAATTAAAAAAATTATTTAACAACAATGTAGATCTGTAATAAAACACTCAAAAATCTAGAAATAGAAAGGAAAAAACTTACCTTTGTGAAAAGCATTGCCTTGACCCAATTTGATATTTATTGACTGTTTGACTCAGTGGCTGAACAAACAATTCTGTCTAATGTGAATGGAACATTCACCAGAGCCTGGAAATTCATTGCTATTATCATCCTTAATGAAGGACTAAATGATTTACTCCTGTATTAGTCAGGTTTCTCTACAGGAGCAGAACTGATGATGATGATGATGATGATGATGATGATTATGATGATGATGTGTATGCACACTGTACTATGTCAGTTTGAATTAAAGTAACAATAGCTGATTCACACCTGAGAGACTGAGAACCTGGTCGCTGCTCCATTCTTGGGGTTAGATGCCTCAGCAACTGGAGCAGTCACATAGTCCTGTCTTGCTGGGGAGGCTGACACCCTGGTAGTTGTTCAGTCCCCAAGGCTGTCCCAATCTGATGCAGAAAACCTGAAAGTTTCCAGGTGAGCCACTGGTCCTTAGTGTATGATGAAAGCCTGGACGCTCTGGCTCTGATATCAGGAAGGAAAGCAGCAGCAGCCCAAACAGGGTAAATCAACTTGGAGGCAGAAGGGAAGCCAAGGGAGCAGACAGCAAGCAGCCTTTCCTCTGCCCTGCTCTTTTATATACCCCTTACTGTTTACCTATGGTTACTGACAGACTCCAGAGGGGAGTCACTATCTCCAAGTGTGCAGGCACTGGTAAACTCATCAGGCTCCAACCTCACGGCCACACAGATGGTCCTGGCCGAATCTGGAGGGGCACAATTAAAACAAAAAGACATGAATGTGAGGAAGAGCTAGCAAGGAGGAGGGGGTGTAAACATGGTGGGAGATGAAAGAGGGTGGAGTTAAGAGCACAAAGGATGCATTATATGAAATTGTCTAAGAACAAATTGAATTCAGATTAACAAGTGTAAAGTTCATTGAGTGAATGATTAAGGAATACACCCAACACTGATCTCTGGCCTCCACAAGAACACACCAGCACCTGCACACATGTGTACACCCCCACATTGATGCATGCATACACTGCACAAACACAAACAGATACTACACAGCAATGTTGTCAAAACACCACATTCTGGATATGGTGATAAATATGAAATAACTGGAACTCCTAGACATTGTCCTTGGTAAAAAATGGTAAAGCCAGTTTAGAAAACTGGTAATTTAAAATAAGTTAAAATGTATAATTATAATGTGATCAAGAGATTCCACTTGTAGGTATCTAACCAAGAGAAAAGAAAGCTTATATATGTTGTGGAATATTACCTTAAGAAGTGTTACATTCATTTATGCTTTGGAATATTTGTTTAGTGATGCAAAGATGTGTTGCATTCTTTTATGTTGCTTTTGTTTAACTCTGGGAAGTTGTGTTACTTTGCCTGCCTAAAACTTCTGACTGGTCTAATAAAGAGCTGAATGGCCAATAGCTAGGCAGGAGAGGGATAGGCGGGGCTTCCGGGCAGGGAGAATAAACAGAACAGAAGAGCAAAGGACAGAACAAGAAAAAGAGGAGAGGAGGGACCAGAGGCCAGCCACCTAGTCACACAACCAGCCACAGAGTAAGAAGGAAAGAAAGATATATAAACTAGAGAAAGGTGAAAACCCAGAGGCAAAAGGTAGACGGAATAATTTAAGTTAAGAAAAGCTGACTAGTAAGAAGCTAAGCTAAGGCCAGGCATTCATAAGAAAGAACAAGACTCCGTGTATTTATTTGGGAGCTGGGTGGTGGGCCCCCAAAGAGTGAAAAAAAAAAAGAAGAAAACAACTACATATATAATATTTACAAAAACTGTTACTTGAATATTGGAGAGCCTTCCATGTAATTGCTTCAAACTTGAAATAACCCAATTCATGGATTCATAAAAAAATGATAGATTGTCAATATGATTGAATATTAGTCAACTGTAAGGAAGGAAGGAATGATTGATACACAGAAGCATGGATGAATCACAAAAGCATTTTACAAAGGGAAAGAAGCTGGATGTCAAAGATTAGGTGCAGTCTAACTACTTCACTGTGGGATAAAGTGGACCAGCTATTGCCGCCATCCAGGCACAGGAAGAGACTGCTGGGGAACACAAAAGATGTTTTTGACATGGTTTGATATCCTATAGTCCTAATTTCTGCAGTGGTTATCCGACCATATACATTTGGCAAAGCTCTTAGAACTGTATACATAAAATTGGTGAATTTTATTGTGTATCAATCAAGAATGTGTGTTGAGAGAGATGGAGGAGGAAGAGGGAGATCGGATGGCTACAAAGAGAACGGATTGAAGATGATCAAGAATTACAACATGGACATGAATTATTTAGAGATAAATTTTTAAAAAAATTCACAAAGAAACCTGCCTGGGAAACAAGAGGAAAGAACAAGAGACAGAAAGGGAAAGAACAGGAAGCAGAGGAGCCTCCTAGGCACAGACTTGGTGTTCTAAGACAAGCCGCTGCCTGGCGTAACAGACACTCTCTGGGTACATAGTCCCCTTGTTCCTTTTTCTGCCCCACTTTGGACTTTCTTGAATGCAGCGCCAAGCTGCTCAGGCTAATTCCAACGTAGGCTTGTGCTAGCACCGATGTTTCTATTTTGAGGAACGTTCTAGGGCCCCTTGAGAACTGTTTCTTCTGTTGGTGCATATTGGTTCTACCAGCTGGAGTGATGGGTAGTCACGTGACTCTTTCAGTTGCTAAGTCCTTATTCCTATTGTGCTCTCACTCTTTGGCAATTTCCTGTGTTCTCATGATGCCACACAGGAAGCATTGTCCTATTTAGTATTGGGATATACCTTATTTATCTGAAAATATAAATTTAACTGAGTTTATTCTCTGAAATTTAAATTTAACCAATTATCATTTTTATTGCTATATTTGACAACTGTATACCCCAGATTACAGTCTTCAGGGGTCTGACCACTTTCTTTCTAAAGTAATCCTGAGCTGCTACCCTCACAGAAACTTGTCACTTATAGTTTAAGTGAAAGTGTGTTTACACATCCCAGAGCTAAACCCAAACCAGGCTCCTGACCATCTGCCTGGGGGGGGGGGGGTGGTGAGGGGTGTGGATGTGGTCCTCTCAAGACTCAGGCTAGAGAGGGGCATCCAGCTCCTATTAGGAACGTTGGCACAGGAGAGAGAGAGAGGGAGGGGTTGGAGAGAGAGAGAGGGAGAGAGAGAGAGAGAAATTTTCTTCAGCACCTGGAAAGGGTGGTAAGCACAACACTGATCCAAGTCTCCATGTCTGTTTGGATGGAAGATGGCCAAGGGATTTTTTTTTTACACAGATACCAAGAACAAAAAGCCTCTTACCTGGGGAGAGGAGACATCATCAGAATCCCCAAAAGTACACTCCTGAACAAAAGTGACCTTTACTGGTATTAAGAAGAGTGGAGAAAGGGAAGGTAAGCGCTCAGTTTGAGAAAGCACCAGTAAGTAACAATTGTGAGGTCACCAGAGAAGACACTAGGACATGGGCTTAAGCCAAAAGAAAGTCTTTATTAGCTGGCCAGAGACTACACTGCGTGTTTAGGGCCCCAAGCTTTTCTTAGGGGGGCTTTTAAACACATCCTGGATTGACATACCTCAGTCATCAAGAACAGTTAGTCAGAAGCAGAACTACAGAAGCCAGAAACAAAGTTAGTTATTTAGAGACTTTTCCAGAACTATGGACTTCGATGGATTAGGTCTTTGTTTTAGTTTTGGCAGGTGGTGCTGTCTATGTGCTGAGTTTTATGGCCTGAATGACACTTCCATCATGGAGTCAGTTGTACTAAAGTCTGGGCCTACTAAGGTCTGAGGGTCCATTATAATAGCAGCTGCTTTACTGATTTAAAAAAAAAAAAGTAGGAGTGTTTCATGCCCTTGAATGTGTACCATATTTCATTCTCTCTCTTACACCAGAATTCAGATTATGAATGGTCAACAGAGGATTTTTTTGTTACCTTTATTTGTATAGTGTGTGTGTGTATATATGTGTGTGTATGTGTGTGTGTGTGTGTGTGTGTGTGTGTGTATACTCGAATGTGTATGCCTATGATACATGTGTGCCCATGGCATGCATATGTAGGTCAGGGGGCAACTTGTGGAAGTTTATCCTTTCCTTTCACTATGTGAATTCAGGAATCGAACTCAGGTCCTCGGGTTTGATGGCCAGCACCTTTACCCGCTGAGTCACCTCACCAGCTTAAACACAAGTTGGTGATGATTAGTCCTGACTGAGGTAAAACTGGCTTGTAGTTAAGTAAACACGCTCTTTAAAAAGAAGAAATAGTTCCTCTGAAATAAATATAGTTAACTATTTTCTCTCCCTAAAGATACGATTAGATTTAATTTGTAATATCCAACTTTTCATAAAGATGGGGAATGCCATCTCCAAGCCTATTCAAGATGGGCTTTATATTTAGCTTTATATAACTGATTATGTGAATGTGTCTAAATTCATGACAATACTCCCTTCAATGCCTCTGAGAGGAGCAAGACTCACCCATTTTCAGGAAATGGTCAAAGTTGGGAAGCCACCTCTATATTCTATTTTTGGTTTTGACTATGTTGATTTAAAAAGAACTCTCTGTATCTACAATGCCGCCTTTGGCTCATCGAAAGGCATTTTTAATGTGGCTTATTTTGTCAGATGAAAAATAAACAGGTGTCACATTTTCTAGCTGACCTGTAAGTTCAGAAGCTTTTGATAACCAGCAGGAGAGGTACTGGGGCAAGTGCTAGCTGTCTAAGTCAGACTAAGTTATAAGTAGGGGCTCTTCTTACACAGCTCTTCAGAAAATCCACAAAACAAGCACTACTGTCGTGCATCTTTGGGGGTGGTGCTTTTTGTCAACTCATTAGATCAGAGGATTAAAATAGAGTAATTTATAAATTATGTGACCTTGAGACTTAAGGCAACACAACAAAAATAAATAAATAAAAATTGTAGATCACGTGTTTCAGTTGTGCTTGATTTAATGTCTGATGCAACATTTGTTTTTGTGAGTTTTTTTAAAAATCATATGTGTATGTGTGTATCTGTGTGTGTGTGTGTGTGTATGTGTGTGTGTGTGTGTGTGTGTGTGTGTGTGTGTGTGTGTGTATCTCTATGTGGGTATGTGTATGTGTGTATCTGTGTGTGGGTGTGTGTATGTGTGTATCTCTGTGTGTGTGTCTGTGTGTGTGTGTCTGTATGTGAATGCAGTTGCCTGTGGAGACCAGAAGAGAGCACCAGGGACCCTGGAGCTGGAGTTTCAGTGACTGTAAGCTGTCTGACATGAATTCTGGAAACTGAACTGGAGTGCTGTGGAATAACAGTGCCTGTTCTTGACCACTGAGTCTTCTCTTCAACCCAATCATTGTTTTCCAACGTAACATTTTTATTGATTCTTTGGAAACTTCACATCGTACACCCCAATCACACTCACTTCCCAGTCCTTCCATGCCTGTCCCCTCAGCCTTGTGACCCCCCCAAAAAAATACAAAAAATATGTAAAAATAAAGTTAAAATTTTAAAAAAGGTCCATTTGTGTCATGCATACCACTGGAGCATTGGTCAAACTCTCAGTGGTCTGCCCTTAAATAGATCTGAGTCCTTCCTCTCCTTCACCTCCGCCAGCAGCCATCAATTGTGGAGAGCTCACTTCAGCATCCTCATCACACTTTTAAAGAGGTCTCTTTGATGGCTTCCTGTTTAGGCTGTTACTCTTTTGTGGGGGGTGGGGGGTGCAGGGGTAGAGGCTGTCACAGAAGCCTTCCATGTGGTTCTTTCTCAACTGTACATCTGAGGTCACTGCAAAAGTAGCTTCCATGCTCTTTAAAGTCAGCAGAAGATCATGGGTTTCCACATGGTTTCTGATGATAGCACAGAACTCGAGTACAGCCTTCAGCTGTAGAAAGACCTTGACCAAGACAAGGCCCTCAGAGGCTGTCCCGATTATGGACATCAACATGGCCTCCTGTGGCAGTACTGCCCAGAGATATCAACATGGCTTCATGCAGCAGCATAAATCATGGTCATCCCCATGGTACTTGGTGGCAACACCAGTCACAGACATCGGACATCAACACAGACCCTGACTGCAACAGGACCACAGACCCAGACATGGCCTTCAATGCCCGCATGGACTGGAGACATCAACACAGCCCCATGGCTACTTGGGCCTATCATTTCAACATGGTCCCTGGCCTGTAGCAAGGTCCTTGGGCATCAACATGTCTTCAGGTGGCAGCACTGATCATGGATATCTGCATGGCCTTGGATGGTACCACAGGCCACAGACATCAACATGGCCCCTGGCCATATCAGGACCACTTACATAGTCATGACCCTCAGTGGCAGCAGGGATTAAGGGTCTCAACATGGCCTCAGGTGGCTACACATGCCCCAGAACAGCAAAGCCTGAGGACATTATCAAGGCATCAGTCAGCAGCACAGACCATATATGTCTCAGGTTTTATCTTGGCCTAGGGCAGCAGCATGGACCACAGACATCAACATGGCCTCCATTAACATTATAGACCATAGTGGTCCTTCGAGAAGGTCCAATCCAGACAGTGAAACTTTCCTCATCCTAGGCCTCTGTCCTTGCCCAGAGCCAGGGTGACCCCATTGCTGGGTGGCATGCTCAAGGCCTGAGTCTGCATCTGTGTAAGCTCCAAACTGCTGCAGACCACCCTGATGACCCTACTGGACAATGACAGCATGCCAACCTCAGCCTTCTCTCTCACCTGTAACTGCTGTCGTGGTTCCAATTCACCTCGCTCCACAGAGCTCACACCACTCAGGTTGTCTTTCTTTCCCACCTCTCCATCACTTATTTGTTCTTCATGGGGGCAGCCTGCAACCCAAGTATTTTAATCATTAAAAAATTCCGTAGTTCTTACTTTAGTGCAGCAGTTGTTAAGGTTGTGGAGCTGGATTGTGGCAGCTTGGTCCCATAGGACAACCTGAGTTACAGTGACATGTCATCAGTCCACCCTTAGAGTTTCTTTGGCCAGAATGGAGCTGTAGCATTGTACTTACTCTATACAGTCTGTGTTTGGCACATTGGGACTTGTCCCAGACTCCCCAGTATCTCATAAAGACATACTGTCATTTTTACCATCACAGATTTATTTTGCCACCATTCTTTATAAATTAAATTAAAATACTTGGGTTGCAGGCTGGGGACATGGTTCAACTGATAGAGTGCTTGTATTCTTAAGGCCTTGGTTTTGACTACCCAGCACTGTAGAAAAAAAAGAGAAAGGAAAGGAAAAGCTGAAAGCATCAGGATTATTAACCAGGCTCCCAATGCCTGGCAAAGTGATAAACTTAAAGACCAGGACATATTCTGGCTATATAGAAGGACATAGACACACAGGTAAGTGTCACTGAAACCTATCTTAGTCACTATTGCTGTGAGGAAACACCACGACCAAAGCAACTTGGGGAGGAAAGGGTTTATTTGGGTTGAAGATAGGAACTCAAACAGAGTAGAGGATATGGAGGAATGCTGGTTGCTCAATCTGTCTTGATCAGCCTTCTTTTTTATAGATGCCAGAACCACCAGCCCAGGGTGGCACCATCCACAGTGGACTGAGCCCTCCCATATCAATCACTAATTAGAAAAATGTCCTACAGGCCTGTCTGTAGACCAATCCTATGGAGGCATTTTCTCAAGTCTCCCTGCTCTAGCTCTAGCCAGGACAATGCCTATATACATTATATATACTATATACATAATTCTTAGTTTTACTCATGGTATACATTTAATGTATTTAGATTGTAAGCACTCTACTTTTTGTTACTGTGTTGTGTCAGGGAGTTTTGAGGTGGGATGTGAAGACTTAGAAAGATAAGTAGAAAGTGATCCTTTGAGTGGCTAAAGTAAGGAGAATGAAAGGAAACTGTGCATGTGTGCATTTGTATGTGTTGTGTACACATGTATTTAGATATGTCATTCAAATCTTAGATGGTCTTTTAATAAAAACCCCAGAGCCAGATATCAGGGTGAAAGCTGAAAGACCAGAGAAGCAGAGCAAGCTTCACCAACTCCACGAATCCTCTGACTGAAATCCTTTGAGTCTTCACTGAAAGGGTCTCAGCTGAACTGCTTTAGTTCCTGTTTCTTCATGCCTTATATACCTTTCTCTGCCCTGACGTCACTTCCTGGAATTAAAGATATGTGCTTCCCCAGTACTGGGATTCAAAATGTGTGCCACCACTGCCTAGCTCTGTTTCCAGTGTGGCCTTGAGCTCAGAGATCCAGATGGATCTCTGCCTCCTGAGTAATAGGATTAAGGGTGTGTGTGCCACTACTGTCTGGCCTCTATGTCTAATCTAGTGCCTGGCTCTGTCCTCTGATCCTCATGTAAGTTTATTAGGGTACACAATATATCACCACATAGATACATTAAAAACATGGACAGATAGGTATATATATATATATATATATATATATATATATACACACACACACACACACACACACACACACACAC
>CABHPQ010000837.1:19325-33106 GCA_902168405.1 Peromyscus aztecus | reverse complement strand
CTATATATATATATATACACACACACACACACACACACACACACACACACACACACACGCTTCTTCTTTCAGGAAAAGTTATTTCAATGCCAAGGAAAAACCATTGTGTCACCAAAGCCTACCCCGTACACCTGAGTAAGCCTGCCCCATACACCTAAGTAAGCCACCTGCAGGTTTCCAGTTCACTTCATCACATCTGCTCTGTAGGGAGGCTGTCTCATGGCCTTTGTACTCTCCATGTTTGAGCAGATTTCCTGCTTTAGTCCAGTGCTCTGTCGTGCTTTTAAAAGCAACTAGGCCATAAGCAAGAGACACATGGACTTCATTTGACCCAGCCAGGCTTTTCCCCTATCTGTCAGAACAGCATGAATTAATCAAAGCCACTTTTTGTAGTCACTTTCCCAAGAGCATACTTGAGATAAAAGACGGCTGGAGCTTCCATCTTTAGGCAGAAGGAGAACAATTGCATTTATTTACAAAAGAACAAAGTCCAAAAATAAACATAGTTTTAGTTTCTCCTTATATGTCATTCAAATCACAAAAGAAGCAGATTTGTGTAATTTGGTTAGGAAAGAGGCAAAATTGTGATGTGAAAAGCAGGTACTCTGGAGCCCAGTGGCGCAGGTTCAGACCTTAGGTCTGCCTCCCGCTGGCTGGTATTGAGTATCCTTCCCTCAGTTTCTAACCTGGAAAGTGAGGATGTGGCTCAACTCATAGGGAACTTGCCTAGCAGGCAGAAAACTCTGGGTTTGACCCCCAGCATTGCATTCACTGGGCATGGAGGCCCCACCGATAATCCAAGCCCTTGACCTCAGTTACGGTGTCTGCATTCTGATCTCCTATCAAGCCAAGCTTGATCCTGCTCCAGACCTTGACACTAGCTGTTCCAGTCACCTTACCGCCTATATTTCCATGGCATCTCCTCTGGCAGGTGTCACTGCAATTATCTTTCTAGAGAGATCTTCCCTAACAACCCACAAGTCACCATAACATATCACCTGTTTTATTTTCTTCCCATCATTTATGACTATCCAAAATTATCTTTATTATTTCATTTTCTTCTGTTATTTTCTTGCCACCCAAGGTGGGCTCCAAGAGAGCTGCAGGCCTTATTTTTCTTGTCCCCTAATGTATTTCCTGCCTGTTCTAGTAGAACAGAGGAGCACAGTGAATACTGAATTCATAAAGGAAGAAAAAGAGAACTGCCTGTGGTCTTCTGTGTACTTGGCTGTTATGAATACACTATATTGTGGCTTTAATGCAGCATATTAATAAGGATCATTTGACGAGAACATACTTGCTTTTCAAATGTTATGTTAGGCTTATACAGTCACATGTTTTGGTATAACAAAATACCTGGCAGAGAAACTTAAGGAGGAAAGGGCTTATTTGGGGTCACAGTTTGAGGAGACAGTGAGGGTGCCATGGAGAGGAAATCATGGCAACAGGCACAGGAAACATCTCTGGTGACATTGCATCTGCTCCTGAAAGCAGAGAGTAATGAATAATGATGACCAGCACACTTTCTTCCTTTTATTCAGCAGAGTACCAGCCTGGGGAACAGTGCTACCCACATTTAGGGTGTCTCTTCCCAGCTGAGTTTTCTCAATCTGGAAACTGCTCCATCGTCTTGTCCTCTAGGAGGTTCTAGGTCATGGCACGTTGACAATCAATACTACGCCATCACAAGGCCTTTTACAAGTCTTATCCCATTTAATCTTCACAACACAGGCTGGGTTGTAGGTGAACGCAGCTTTGCTTTACTGATGTAAAAAATGAGCTCAGGGAAGTTCAGTGGGACTCAAACCTGAGCTAACTTCTATTGACTTAAAAGTAACCATTCCTAAGATTTATAGCATCTTTTATCCCAAGTGCTCAATATCAGTAAACACAATTGTGAAGCACTTACCAGATTGTAAGGGCTCAGAACAGGTTTTAATTTTATATAAAGAATGAAGCAGTCAGTTGAAAGGACAAAGCTGCATATAATTGCATTGATTTCTGAATGTTCGGGCAACCTTGGCATTGTTACTTCTTTAGGTTTTGATTTGCTTGTTGTATCTGCTAGAGCTCAAAAGGAAATAGAACCAGAATGTTCCAAGAAGAAAAAAGTGCTGGCTCAGGCTTAAGAGTCCAGGAGAGTCAGATGTCAAGCTTTTGGCTTAGTCTTGGGATGTGGGCTTGGGGCTTCTTCCTTTAGATTTTGAACTAGGATCATAGCAAGAATTGAAGCTGGGTGTGTTGGCACATATGTATGATTACAGCACTTGGGAGGTGGACGCAGGAAGGTTAAGAATTCAAAGCCAGCCCGTGCTACACAAGACACTGTCTCAAAAAACAAAAACAAATGAAAACAGGACCAAAGGCGGTGTTGTGTTAGCACTAAGTGCAAGCTGGTTTTAGGTTCCAACCTGTGAAATTGAGCCAGTGCAATTTAGGGAATGGTTGAAAACTGCCTGGGGCCCACAGCCTTTCTTTTTCTAAAATTTTAATTTGCTTATTAATTTTTATTTTATGTATATTAGTTTTTTTGCTTTCACATGCACTGAGTACATGCCTGGTGTCATGGAGGCTAGAAGAGGGTGTGAGATCCTCTGGAATTGGAGTTACTGATGGTTGTAAGCTGTCATGTGGATGCTAGAAACTAAATCTGAGTCCTCGATAAGTGAGAATAAGACTCGGTGTATTTATTTGAGAGCTGGGTGGCAGGCCCCCAAAGAGTAAAAAAAAAAAAACAACACTACACATATACTGCATAACAATCGACGGGAGGGAGCCAAGGCAAGGACTCAAATGGCAGGAACCTGGAGGTGGGAGCTGATGCAGAGGAGTGTTGCTTACTGGTTTGCTCCTTATGACCTGCTCAGCCTGCTTTCTTACAAACTCCCAGGACCACCAGCCCAGGAGTGGCCCCACCCACAATGGGCTGGGCCCTCCCCTATCAATCACTAATTAAGAAAATGTCCCCCAGGCAATCTGCTGGGGACATTTTCTCAGCTGATGTTCTCTCTTCCAAAATGACTCTCCCTTGCATCAAGCTGACATAAAAAAACTAGCCAGCACCCTAGCCCTGGGCTCGTTAAGGTCTCCCATAAATAAACAAGTCCTCCGGAGGCTTTCTCATAAGATCATGTTTTTCCTCACCTAGACTCTCGGTCCTTTATTGTCCCAGCTTCTGCTTTCTGTTGCCTCCTGGAGACATTGTGCTGGGTCACTTCCCTAGCCTAAAGCTGTCTCACAAAAGCCCAGGTCTATGGCTGGAGCTCCAGGAAGCATATGGCCATTACATTTGCATTACCCAAATATTCCTTTTGCAAAAATCCTGCATTATAGTCACCCACAGCCATGTGAGCTTATAAAAAAAAGTATCCAAGGATTCATTGGAAAGGAAAGAGAATTGTTTCAGGGCCCTGCAAAGTCTGGAGCACCTTTTCTTCCAAGAAGGTCTGTGGGGAACAGTGTGGGAACCACCTTCCTCTCTGGATGGGCTCTGGGGAGGGGCTGGATGCTACAGAGCAGTGGGTTGAAAACAAAACAGCAGAATTTTAATGTTAGTGAGAGGAGACAAGAACTTAGATTCTAAAGTCAAAATGAGAGAGGTAAAACGTCCTCTAGCAAGATGCCCTGGTGCTTTAAGAAAACACTAGGAGAGGAAGGCAGAGCAGGGGGTTTTAATGACACTTGGTGACTTTGAGGAGAAAAGGCCTAGAAGGGAAAACAGGCTGTGCCCACTGGGACTGGAGTCTTACCTGAGAGGTGTGCTTCAGTTCAAGAGATATAGGAAGCTGCATTAGGAACTTTTGCTTCCAGAATCCTGGGGTGTCAGAGGAGGCTATGTCTGTCTGAATGTCAAAGGGTGATCTGGTTCTCAGACAGGAAAGGATTCTAGGTAACTTAGGCTTGCTTTTCATTGACTGGGGCCAGAGAAAGGGGTAGTTTCAAAGCTGGTATGCAGAGGCGCTATTGTTGCTCTGGTGACAAATCAATCATGTGATGTGCAGAGACAGCACAAACAAAACCAGCTGCTCTCTGGTTACCAAAGGGTGGGGGACACTTAAGTATGGGCTTGTCATGCATCCTGAGCCCTAGTGTCCCAAAGGAACAAAGTATGGGTAGGACTGTGTCAGGAGTAGGGTTTACTACACTGGCATGTAGTACTCTATGGGCAATAGGCCACAGAGCTCAAGGGGAGAGAGGTTTCAGAATCAGATGCTTACCAGGAAGAAAAAGACTGCACAAAAACCTCAAGAGACAATAACACTGAAACAACCTTTTGCCGTGTTTGCATGGGCTGAGCCGCGGTTAACTTAGGACAAAATGTAAGTTAATCAACTTACATCAGTCATAGCAATAGTAACCCTAATTAAGACAAGTTGGTACCAGGAGTGGGGCATTGGCTGTGACTGATCTGTGTTTTGGGGAAGATTATGGAAGGACTTTGGAACTTTGGGCTAGAAAAGCCATTGAGTGTTGAGAGCTCAGTGGTCTTGTTCTGTAGGAGTCTGGAAGGTAAGAATAATGAGGGCAATGTAGAAGATGGAGGCCTGGCTTGTGAAGTTTCAGAGGGAAGTTTAAAGACTCTACAGAGATCATTTGTTATTAACCAGGTCTGCTTTCTGGTTAGCTGGGACTGAAGGATCAGCTGTGATTAACAAGATGCCAGAACTATTAAAGTGAAACCTTTACTTTGCTGGGATGCTTAATGCTGGTTGGCTGGAGCTGAGAAATTAGTGATGATTAAGAAGAGACTAGCATTGTTATGGTGAAATATTCTCAGAAGTGTTTTCTGGGAGCACACAGAAGCTATGTTCCATAGGCAGCCAAGGTTGTACCTTGCACTGGCAGCTGAATTTGATAGTATACGTGTCACCCAGGTGGGACTGGTTTTGAATGTATGAAGGGGTCATGGAGAGCAGCTGAGGCTCAGCACTGTGAGAGGCCAGAAGAGGCCATTGGTAAGGGTGCAGCCTCCGTGGCAATGGATTAAAGGGGTAAGACAGAGAAGTTGAGGTTTGGCACCATGAAGAGAGCCTGAGAGGTTATTGGTGAAAGTGCAATCCAGTTGCAGCAGAAGAGTGTTTTGGAGATGCCAGGACCATGGGATGACCACCAAGAACAGCAGCAGCAGTGGAGTGGAGCCATCACAGGCCTAGAAAACAAGCTGTTTGTGCTGCAGAGGGCAGAGCTGGAGAAGTGACCCAAGCCCTCTGGAGGAGTCCAGAAGATTGTGAGTGAATCCCAGATAATCGAATGTAGCAATAACGCCCGTGCTACCACCACTCATTTAGCATGTCCAAGCGAGGGGCTGTGGATCGAAAAACAGCGGGTCCTTCACCTCAGCAGAATGCCAAATGCTGTTTATTGAAAGAGGGAGGAAACCTTAAATAGAGGCTTACAGCACAATAGGAGAACCCCAGAGGGCAGAAGTTGGCTAATGATGTTTACAATCTTGCATTTAAGCTGTTAACGCCCAATATGCAGGATACACAAACAAGGAACTTCCCTTAAGCATTCAGGAGGGTGGAAACCAGCAGGGAATTAGCATAGGGAGGACATCAAGGTCAAGGTCAGCAAGCAAGGCAACAGCTACCCAAACCGGGGGCCAGGGACCGACAATTGAACATAGAGTTATTTACACTGTTGGAATTTGGTTTTGCTTTGATTTAATTGTGACTGTGCCCTGGTTCTTTCCTCTTGAAATAAGAAAGTATTTGATTTTTTTTTTTTTATTTAACAGCAGCTCACAGTTGAGAGACTTTGAATTTTAAAAGACTTTGGATTTTAAAAGAGATTGGCTATTTTAAAGAGACTGAATTCTTTTTTCTTAACACAATGTTTTATTGATTCTCTGGAAATTTCACGTCATTGTACCCCAATCCCACTCATCTCCCAGTCCTTCCATATCCATCCTCTCCCATAACCTCCCCCAAAAGAAAATAAAAATTAAAAAAAACCTACAACACAAAAACCATCTTGCTGACCCCTGGGTAAAGGCCTGCTCCTCTATTACTGGAAGCCTTCTCTCATGAGGTCACAGCTGTCACACCTCCAGTGCTGCTGTGCTTGTACCACTCTGTTCCTCCATCTTCTCCCCCTCTCTATCACATATTCATTGGCGTTGGAAGCTGCTGTGTGTCACACAGTCTACCCTTTTACCCAAATGGCTTTCCTTGCAAATGTTCATTGTCATGAGTCCTTGGTCTGGTTCAAGGCCTCCGGCTTCTGGTACACCATCAACACTGGACCCTCACCGGGACTCCTCTCAGATATTCTGCTGTTACCCAGAGTCATGGAGATCCTGGGGCTGTGGTTCCACAGGGCCAGCCACTTCATGGGCTCCAGCAGCTCAGGTCGGGTAGCTGTTGGGGCGGGTCAATTCAAGGCCCTGAATCTGAGCCTGGGTGGCAGCTGAGTTGGTCAGCCCAGGTCTCCACTAGGCCTCTCCTCCATGCTGCCCATGAGGGGTAGAACCAGCTCTCCCATGACTGGCAAGGGGCAGGGCCAGCTCAGGGTGGCTCTCAACTTCAACATGTCTTCCGGCAGCCACCCCGTCCACGGACATTCCACACATGGCTCTTTGTGTTAGCACTGGCCACAGACATCAACACAGACCCTGGCTGCAGCAGGACCAGACACAGCCCTCAGTGGCAGCATGGGCCCAGATGTCACCATGGCCCCAGATGGCAGCCTAGACCACTCAGATCGGTTTGGTCTTCCACAGCAGTGCTGCCCTCAGTCTTCAACGTGGCCTCAGATAGCAGCCCAGCCCATGAACATCCACATGGCCTTTGGTGGTAACATGAGCCATGGACCTCAACACAGACCTCAGCTGCAGCCGGACCACACACCCAGACATGGTCTTTGGTGGCGGCCTGGGCCTGGACATGACTATGACCTCAGGTGGTGATGTCAGCAGCAAGGACCTGGACGGCATCATGGCCCCCAGTGGCAGCATGGCCCTCAGATCAGTATGGCCCCTAGCAGCAGCATGCCCCCCCACCCCACCCCTGCGACATCAACATGGTTTCAGGTGACAGCTCAGACCATGGACATCCATAGGGCCCTAGGTGGCAACATGGGCCACAGACATCAACAAGGACTCCAACTGTGGAAGGGCCACAGATCCAGGCATGGCCCTTGGTGGCAGCCCCAGCCCGGACATCACCGTGGACTCAGTTGGCAGCACAGACTCCTCATACTGGCTTGTTCCTCACTGGCATCATGTCTCTAGTTTTGCCTTTCTCCATGTCACTCAAACTGCTCCAGGTCTCTCTCTCTTTCTCTCCCATCTCTCAGCCATGTACTCCATCTTTCCCATTTCTCCAACACAGATTTGTTCATTGTAGGGGCTCCCACCATGGAGCCCCGGAGCGGGTGCTTGGGTATCTTCCAGCTACCCCGAGAGCCAAGATTGAATTTTTTTAACTGTTTGAATTTTTAAAAACTGTGGGGCTTTTAAATTTGAAATGTTTCTATTGTAATGTTGACATTAATGTGTAATATTGAGGAAGAACAAGAAAGGAAACGTTATGGCTCAACAGTATTGTGTTCGTGTGTCAAGTTGACAAGGCGTCAGTCATTTTGGCTAATCTTATGTCAACTTGACACGAGAGAGGGTCATCTGAAAGGAGAGGACATCAATTGAGAAAATGCCTCCGTAAGATCCAGCTGTAGGGCATTTTCTTAATTGGTGATTGATGGGGGAGGGGCCAGCCCATGGTGGGTGATGTCACCCCTGAGCTGGTAGTCCTGGGTTCTCTAAGAAAGCAAGCTGAGCAAGTTATGGGAGCAAGCCAGTAAGCAGCACCCCTTCATGACCTTTGCCTCAGCTCCTGCCTCCAGGTTCCTGCCCTGTTTGAGTTCCTGTCCTTACTGCCTTCAGTGATGAACAGTGCTGTGGAAATGTAAGCTGAATAGACCCTTTCCTCCCCAAGTTGTTTTGGTCATGGTGTTTCATCATAGCAATGGTAACCCTAACTAAGACAACTTATAAGAGATATTTTTTTTCTTAATTAAGTCATTTGAAGTGGGAAGACCCATGCTTAATATAGACCTTTTGAGGTGGGAAGAGCCATCCTTAATCAGGGCCACACCTTCTGCTGGATACCTATAAAGGACAGGAAAAAGGAAGCTTGCTCTCTTTGCCTGCTTGTTCTCGCTCTTTGCTGGCAAGTCCATTCCTTCACTGGCTTTAAAGCCTAGTTATTCAGGATTCCAGCATAAACTGAAGACTAGCTGAGACATTCAGCCTTGTGGCTGAACAAGTACTGGATTCTCAGACCTTCCATTGGTAGACAACCATTGTTGAACTAGCTGAACACAGCCTGTAAGCCATTCTAATACATGTGATATATATATATATATATATATATATATATATATATCACATGGCTTTCCTAGGACTGTGAATTTGGGGTAATCACTTGAGAGCAGTCTTCTCCATGACTGGCATTTCTCTTTGGAAGCATCGACATTTTTCAAGGAACACTATGCTGTATTAGCAGTGAGCTGGCTGAATGATGCTCTTCTTTTTGGGATTTCCTAACAGGTAGGAGGTAAGTTTTCTCGTGCTTTGCTAAATATTTTGCTGAACTCATCTTCGAGGTTGGAGAAAACTCATGAAGTTAGCACTTCCCAATTATCCAAAAGTCTGAAAAAGTAAGACAGCCCTAAATACCACAAGCTGGCTGGGTGTGGGTGGTACCGGGAGAAGACACAGTGTTCCAGTAGGGTCCCCCCCCCCCCCGTGTGGTTTTTCAAAGGAAATGTGCTTCCGAGACCTGGATGGCACTGTCAGCCCAGCTCCTGGTGCGCAGGAAGAGCTATGGGCATAGTGTACTTGTGATGTACTCTTCAGTTAGCACTCAAGGAGTGCTCACTGGACCTAGTGGGAAGTCCCCAGAAAAAGAATGCTGCACAAACAAGGGTCCCTTCTCAGTGGCCCCGAGAGAGCAGGCAAGTGTCCCAATGCTGCCATGGTTCTTATCTTGGCTTTTCTTCTCTCTAGTGATAAAATGCAAGTGCTGAATGACATATGAGCAGGAACCCAAGAGGAAGTAATTTCTCAGTATGAATGAACTCATCATGCCTGATTTAGATTTTGGAGCCTATAGAGAGCATGAACCCATTGATTAGACCGGTGTGGGGAAAAGACAGGTAGGAAAGACCCAGGCATTGTTAAATTGCTGTTGCACTTGGGGCTCTTAGTCGACTTTTGATAAGCCTGTCTAATTTAGTGTTACTCCAGGACAGAGCTTCGGACACTAGGCTTATGGGAGGAATAACTTCAAACTTCTTAACTCACCTGCCATGCTAAGATGTGCGGTTTTGGGAAGCCACATATCCTTTTCCACGCTATTAAGTTAACAGCTGATGAGTTTTTCATTGTAAGTTTGAAGGCTGTAGAGGGGTAGTTTGAACAGGAGCAGAACATATCATTCCCTGGTGAAGTCTGGTAGAGGCTCATCACAGTGGGCACTAATATTTTATAACATGACTTAATCAAATAAGTTCTAACTAACTTGCTAAACCCAAAACACCAAACTGGAAAGAAATAATGGTATTCTTTTTTTACTCATGAGCTTTCTTTCATATAGCTTGAAAAAAATTGGTAGTCTCAAGAACATTCTAGTTATCGAGATTAAAGAACATGCAAACCTAGACCTCTTCAGCTATTGTGAATTCACAATGTCTCAGCATATCCCCAAACACCTCATTAATGCAAGCTTCAGACTTAACAAAAATCTGCCCAAGACACTCCCTCGAGGCTGCACTATTTAGCATTATAGGAACAGGCAACCCAGAGTACTTGGTTCCAGCAAAAGGGAGGCTTATGCAAGAGTACATATAGAATTAAGCTCTGGCAGCGAATTCCTTTTAAACTGTCAACATCCCTTGGGGAGCCTTTGTGACTCCTTGAGGTACATGCATATATGTATGAAAATAACTCTAGCATATTATTTCATGACAGTAGGCTTACAAGGTTAAATTAATTTGGTGAATGCATGCTTGATTCTTGACTGGCCCTTAAAGGCCCCGAGAGGGCCCACAGTAAGAGAATACATTCTTATTTGTCTAGAATTTTCCAAGTAAACTTATTTTTTGTTTAACACCTTAGCATCACCACAAAACCTTTTAGAGTAGCATTATTATCGGAATGTAAAACTGATGTTAAGTCATTAGTTCTAGGCCAGGGAGCTACAAATTCTTTTTGGAAAAGGTCAAGTAAAAAGTGTTTAGGGGCCCGATGTGGTCATTCATGTCTGTAATCTCAGGTCTCATTAGGCGGAGGTAAGTGAGTCGTGATGGTTAGTTTTTGTCAGTTTGCCACAAGAGAAAATAATCTGGAGAGTGGGGACCTTATTTGAGAGAATGCCTCCATCAAATTGGCTTGTAGGCAAGTCTGTGGGACATTTTCTTGATTAGTAATGGATGCGTGTGTAGGGGGGCAGTCTACTGGGGGTGTTATTACCCCTGGGCAAGTGGTCCTGGGAGCTATAACAGAAGTATGTCTGGTTATCCTGACTGTGAGCCTGGGAGCAAGCCAGTAAGGAGTGTTCCTCCATGGCCTCTGCTTCAGTTCCTGCCTCTAGTTCCTGCCTTGAGTTTTGGCCCTGACTTCCCTTCATGATGGACTATACACTGTAAGCTGAAATAAAAACCTTTATTTCCCAGGCTGTGTTGGTCAGTATTTTATCACAGCAGTAGAAAACCTAACTAATACACCGGTACACAGAAAGCCTAGCAGGGTTACATAGTGAAACCTGGACTCCAGAAAAAGTGGGGTGAGGAAGATATTTTAGTCTTTAAGAACATTGGGTCTCATTCATTATTGAAGCCCAGAAGCAGCAGCCAACAATCCCTCAATGAGTAAGCATGGTGGTGTGCCAGGAAAATCTGACCTACCAAATCAGGTGATGGGCTGGATTTGGCAAGAGAAGATAGTGTGACAGATCTGCTCACAGCCATAAATCTTAACAGAACTGAACTTGGGACTGGTGATTTCACAGTGTGAGCCTTGTCCCTACAGCACCCTGGTGAGGTGCCACAGAGTGACCCAAAAAGAAAGTCTGGGGCACAGGAGGCATACCTCATCTTCTTGAGTATTTGGATAGGAGTTGGCTGGTCATTTTTGGCTTGGTTGGATCAAAAATAGTTGAGGGTCCATGTCTCTCTCAGCATCAAGGTTAACTTGCCACCAACTTCACTTGTCTTTTATAAGCAATTAATGCAAATCTCAAAACCAGAAGGAAGAACATTCCTCTGGGGAACTCGGTTACAAAGTACATCCCAAGGAATAAGTGTGGTCTTTTAGCACAGATCAACCCCAGCAGTTCTGGGTTCAGTTGGGCTCACATGTTTGGTCTCCTATTTTTTAAAAGCTTTACCCTCAAGTTAACAATTTCTCAAGATCTGGTAATGATATTGGCTATTTCTATTTTAGTTCTTTGTGTGTGTGTGTGTGTGTGTGTGTGTGTGTGCGCGCGCACACGCACATGCGTGCAACAACCTTAGAGTAGAGGTCTGAGGACAACCTTAGGTATTGGTTCTCACTCTCTATCTTGTTCGAAACGGGTCCTTTTGTTGTTTTTATGCTGTGTACACCAAGCTAGCTGGCTTGCCATCTTTGTGTGATTAATGTAATGAAGAGGAGTGATCAACTAACCCTTTAGACAGCAGGGCACTCAAAGGAGAGGGGAGGCTTTACAGTAGTTTAAGAAGAGGGCCTCATCTGAGGTCAGAACAAGCACAAATTCTTATCTAAGTTGTACATCGGAATAAACACTGAAAACCAACAAAGTTGATTTGAGCGGGAAATACAGAAATAGAACAAGACTTTCCTTGAGAGGACTAGGACGAGATTGGGAAGCTTGATGACTTCAGGATTCAGCTAAAGGCACCAATAGCTAGAGAATAGGAAGTGTGGAGATGTAGCTTGGGACTTCAGTGGCTAGTCCACACCCACATGAACTGTAAGGGGCATGGAGGTTTTTGCACTCAAAGGCACGCATTAGGGGAATCTGGAATGTTCCTTCAAGGGAAGGGATGCAAAACCTATTTTCCACTTAGAAGGCTGGAGCTGATGTGCTTTGCACTATCTGTGTGGCTAGAGACTGTTCTGGCACCGGACCCTCCTCCAGACCCTTATCACAAATTTGCTTTTTCTCAGTCTGTAGAACCTATCTTTATGGACTTCACAAGGAGTTTTGATGTAGTCATGTCTGATGTGTATTTAGCTTTGTTCCTCAAGAAGATTTATGTATGCTTTGTTGTGCACACAGGACTGAGTTAATTATCGCCAGAATAGTCTTCACCAAATTGTGCTGTGTTTAAATGCCTAAAATAAACCACGTGGAGTCAGACTCCCAAAGTTTGAACCAATACCAGCTACTGAGCTTTGTTGAGTCAAACTTTCTTCTGGTCTCCCAGGCTCATCTCTCCACTGTCTGTGAAAGTTGCTGAGACACACCTACCCCCCAATACACACACACACACACACACATACACACACACATACTCACACACATACACACACACACACACACACACACACACACACACACACACAATGGACCACTGAGGTTTTCTCAATATTGTAAAAGATGCTGTAGATGCAGCTTCCAGCACGCCGAGCCCCTGCAGAATAGACATTCTGGAGCTGCCCTTACCAGTAACCTTATGTAAGATGCATGATATTGCAACACAGATGATACTCTTCAAAACAAACATCAGTGGCCCTGGCTTCTTGCTTTAACCAACCTTCTATGCTGCAATCATTGCCCCAAATGTAGTACAATGCTTAGATGTTAGAAAGAACAGAAAAGTACCTTCACCATGTATGACAACAGCTGCAGAGAAATAACATTAAAGAGAAGCAACATTAGAAGAACTCATAATCGAGTTGTGACAGACTGGGTCTAAAATAGCAGCCCAGACAGCCATCTTAAATATAGAAATCTCTGAGGTCAGGCCAGTGCCCTCTCTGCCCTCTCAGAACCTGGCAGGTCCTAGTGACGGTTGTAGACCAGTGCTGCCAACAACTAAGCAATCAAATGGCCCAGCAAGAGGCGAAGGGCGCTTGTTAATTGTTAGGCTTTACTGATTATCTCTAAGCATTTCTGGTCTTAGCAGAGAGCGGAAGGTGAGTCTCACTTTGAGCCTTCTTTCTTTTCATCCGGACCAGTTCAGAAGCTGCCAGCCCGCTGCAGCCTCACTCCCCAGTTACAGCTACCTGATACCACATTGGGCTCCGTTCCTGCCCCGCTGGACCTGGGTGACACAATCAGATCCAAATGAGTGTTATCACAGGCACTGTGAAAGCAGCCTGTTCTCAGGTTTTATGTGTTCCTCAGCACTTGGCTTTTCTCTGCCCAGGCTCTCTCCTTGTCTTCTGTCTGAGCCTTCAACTTCCAACCTCTTCAGTGAATACTGTAAAAAAAAAAAAAAAGCGGAGTTCTGTGGGATGTTCTATATGTTAAATGTGTTGCTTTGATTGGTTAATAAATAAAACACTGATTGGCCAGTAGCCAAACACAAAGTATAGGCAAGACAAGGAGAGAGGAGAATTCTGGAAAGTGAAAGGCTGAGGCAGAGAGACGCTGCCAGATGCTGCCATAAAAAGTGAGATATAAGGTACCGGTAAGCCATGAGCCATGTGGCAACTTATAGATTAATAGAAATGGTTTGATTTAAGATATAAAAACAGTTAACAAGAAGCCTGCCAGGGCAATACAGTTTATAAGAAATATAAATCTCTGTGTGTTTACTTGGTTGGGTCTGAG
>CABHPQ010000837.1:0-14325 GCA_902168405.1 Peromyscus aztecus | reverse complement strand
TAAGGTACCGGTAAGCCATGAGCCATGTGGCAACTTATAGATTAATAGAAATGGTTTGATTTAAGATATAAAAACAGTTAACAAGAAGCCTGCCAGGGCAATACAGTTTATAAGAAATATAAATCTCTGTGTGTTTACTTGGTTGGGTCTGAGTGGCTCCTGGACTGGTGGTTGCTGGGCCGTTTGTCCTGACCGTGGACCAGGCAGAAAACTGGAGAAAACTCCAGCTACAGAACACCAACTACAAACTAGACTCTGTGAGGGGCCTCTAAGATGGCCAGGGCACGGTGCCTACCCAAAGAGACTGACAAGCCAGTTCTTAGAGAACAGTATGCACAAGGGGAGAGCCCGGGCGGTTTTCCTTTAGGGCACGTGATGTTCCTGAACTCTCTGCCTTCAGGGGTGCCCATACCCAATCATCCCATCTCCCAGTGTTCATGGCTACAAGTGCCAAATCAGAGGTTTGGTGTGAGAAAATGAAGTCGTTCTTCTTGGGTAGCATGGAGGGTCTCTTGGATTTCAGGGACAAGCGTAGACAAATGTTGATAACATAGTCATGGCCCAGGTATGTAAGGAACACACAAGTAGAACTTCTATGCCAGATTCATTTTATATGATACTGATGTGATGTTAGCTCTGTTAATTTTGTCCTTGCGGGGGTGGGGTAGCTAGACAAGGAAAGTAGATAAATGGAGGCCAGAGATGAACAAATGTATTTCTTCAGGAACAATCCGGTCCCAACAAACCCTATCCATTTTTAGCTCCTTGCTTCTTCTGAAAAGTAGCAAAGCCGGAGCCAGGAGCCCCCTGAGTTCTCACAGTTCCTTTGTTCTTTCTTCATCCACTGACCCCTCCTGATCCCAGAAACTGCACAGCAGAAACATTTGTAAGGAGCCAGCTGCAACTTGGCTACAAAACATCCCGTTTGGATCCTTCATCAGCAAAGAGAAAGTTTCCAGGGGGTCAGTCTTATTTTACTTTCTGGAGACTTCTGGATTCTGTCTATCCAAAGAACATTCTTCCAATTAGACAGATGCCTTTCCTTTCAGGTGTTGGTGTGTATGGTGTATTGCCCATATGTATATACATGTTCACGTGTGTGAGAGTTCTTGTGCATGTGGGAGACTGTTTGTGTGGAGATGGGATATTGGTGTTGATAACTGATTTTGATCCTCCTTATTCATTTTGAGTCACAGTCTCTCAATGAAACCCAGAGCTGGCTGATAGGCTCATCTCATGAGCTAGTTGTCTCTGAAGATATGCTGCCTCTGCCTTTTGAGGGTAAAATTATGGGAGTGCCACCACACACATTCAGCATTTCCCTGGGTTCTGGAGATATGGTCCTGTTGCCCACACAGCTAGAATTTTAACTATGGAGTTACCTCCCCAGCCCCAGACAGCTTGTTTTTAAGGAAGTAGGTCTGGGTCCCTCACTGTCAGTACCCTAGAAGCAAAGCTGTGGTTCCCAATAATGCTGAACATTTGCAAACAGGTGTGTGCAGATGGGAAGAGAAAGTCCTAGGAGATGAGATGGGGTCAGCTGTGGGGTCAGCTGTGGGGTCAGCTGTGGGCACAGTGGCAGAACAGGCGTTATCCTCAAACATCTGAAGGTGAAAAATCCATTTCTTGGTTCGTTTACACTGGTAATTTGGGTGTGTTTGGCTCACTGCCCTTGGTGGCCTTAAGTTTTCCCTCTGACCCTGTGAGATTTGTCACATGCTGGTGTACACACATGTTAGCACGGGCCTTTGAAAGCCAGCAGACAAACTGTCTGCTGTGGGAGAGATTCCTCCCCGTTGTGATCTTCCAGGATCTCATCTACAAGACAGAGGCAGCAGCACAGTGCCTAAGGTACAGGTTACTGTGAAGCTCAGCCAAGGTCAAGCCCAGTGAGTGATTGGCCTATCCAGACTGGGTGCTGGAACACTCCCTGTCTGTGTTTGCCACTTAGTAGCTAAATACGGTCTGGTCTTGGTTTTGAATTCCTTTAAATCAGGTGGGAGGAGAACATAGCATCTGCTCACGAAGATGTTCAGAGATGTGTCTGAATGTGTGGGCCTGTAGCTGTGAGTGATGGACACATGGTATGTCTGGTGAGAGCTCACGGGGTGATGCCATGGCTATCCCCGCCCCCTGCCCCTGTGAAAGAGCAGCCAGGGAGCAGGTCTCTTCAGAACTGAGACACACTCCTTGAATCCTAGTGATGGATATTTTGTTTCTTCTGTCACCCACCCCCCTTGCTGCTGTCTCTAGCTTCTCCTCACAGCTATGAACAGCAACAGCAAGCTAGATCTGTTTTTAGCCCTCAAGTGAGACTTCCTAAAATTCCAATGATCAGTCCATTTGTTACTTACAGATTCCATGGCCCCCTCACTTTCTGAATACCCTGAGGACCCTTCCATCTGACACTCAAGAGCCTCTCACCTGGCTTACTGTATGGTTCTCCCTCCTGTACCTCCTATGTTTTCTAATCAGCCTGTAGGTCTCCTCAGTTTTCCAAAACAATGCACATGTTTAACTTTGGGTCTGCTGTTCACCTACCTGGAACACTTTCCCCCTTTGCCCATCCTAAATGGACTTTTCCAGAGAGCCATCCTAGCCACTGAAGCTCACTGCACCTTGGTTTAGGAAACAATGGCCTAATTCATGAATTCGATGATCATACAACAGGTTAAACAAAGAAGGGAGGCCAGTTGAACCAGAAATGACTGTATAAGTTTAAAAGATTTGTGCCAACATGTCTGGTACCCCCCAATTACTGCTGTTTTAATGTAAATGAGGTATTTGTATTATTTATTTATTTTTATTAATTTTCATTATGCAAGTGGCAAGTGTGTGTGTGTGTGTGTGTGTGTGTGTGTGTGTGTGTGTGTAGGTGTGTGTGTGTGTAGGTGTATTGCCTGTATACAGGTGCCCAGGGAGAAAAGAGGCATTAGATCTTGTTGGACTAGAGTTCCAGGTGGTTGTAGACTACCTGACCTGGGCGGTGGGACCAATCCAGGTCCTCTGTAAGAGCAGCAAGTGCTCTGGACCTCTGAACCATCTCTCTAGTCTCTAAATGAAATGTTTCTAATTTTATAAAAAGAAAAATTACATTATACAATCTCTTGTGTACATTTTTATATTTTATATCCAGGGGCATATTGTCGATCTCCAACATGTCAATAAACACTAACCTAAATAAGTTTAATGACTGCCCAAGGATAAAACAAAATGTTTAGTTAATCTGTATTGTTGGGTATTTAGCTTATTTTGAGGTGTCTTTTTTTTTCATATCTTGTAAAAAACTATAATGAGCCTCAAATTGTCTTTGAAAGGACTGGAGTTGGCACAGGACACCTTAAGACCAAATTCTTAGCATTTATTTGTCCCCAAGGGACAAAGGATGGGGAAAAAGAGACAAAGACAGGTGATAGAGGACCGGGGAAGGGGAAAGGAACAAGGGAGAGGGAAAGAGATATTAGCCCCCCATCCCTTGGGGGGTAGGACAAAGGACTGCTTCTAGAAAGGGAGGAAAAAGGGAGCCCCCATGTTAGGATAAGTCGGTTTGCTTGTTAATTAGGGTAGCCGGGGTGAGGGGGGTGCTTTTGATTGCTGGACTTCAATGCTTTGATAGCTGGACCTTGGGGGTCAGTTTCAGAAGGAAGAAGTAGTCAAATAGAGGAACAGACCTTGGTGGCCAGCTTCAGGAATGTAATCTACGGTTTAGCAAGGGGGGAGGGAAGGGGGAAGGGCAAGGCCACCAGAGCCATGTTGGCCATACGCAGGCCTGCTAGAGCCCCCAGTCTTCTTAGAGAAAATTTATCAGTAGTGACATCATGATTTTTTATGCTTGGGTTTTGAAAATTGTATTGACAGATACCATTTGAGGTGTTCTTTGCAAAAGGCAAAAGAAAACAGGGATACCCATTAAGATAAAATAGCACACAATTCTGCTTGTCAGAAGTAAGGGTAGCGTTGTCTTGAAGTACTCCAACCCCGAGTTGGCAAAACACTAACTACATTTTCTTCCATTTCCTCGTATCCTCCAGTGCTTGAGGTTTTGTCTGGATCCTCCTGTGGAAAAACCCGTTGGCATTTTCACATTATCACGGATTTTCTCCCAGGGCTCCCATGTTCGGTATTACAGGAAAAAAACAAGATTAATTCTGACAGAAACGTGAAGAAGGATGCCCCATGTCCCGTTCTCTGCATGGCTTGCAAATGTTGTCATCCCTTGGGATGCTGCGTCACATCTTCCTGCTGTCAGACAGCAGAACTTCCCATTTTCTGCAGAGCCAGCTGTCCACAGAAGCATCCTCTCTGGCTAGGTCCATCTTGTTATCTCCTTCTTTCATTGCCCCCCAAACCCTGCTTGCTGGCCACCCTTTCAGGTTTTTCTCTGTGCAGCACAATGTCTGGCTTACAATAGCAGCTAAATGTAGAGAGTTTTGAGTTAAATTATCTACTGGAATTATAATAAAGTGAAGAGGAAACCACAGGCACATGGGTTGCAGACAACTTCGCTTTCATGGGAGGCCTTTCCTTTATTTGACAAATTTAAATTATTTATTTCAACTGCATCAACATAAAGATGATTAAAATGTAGATTTGTTGTTATATATTCATTATTATTACTTTTCTTCTGATTTTAGAAGAAAGAAAACATTTTCAATGGTTCCAAGGCACTGTGCTAGACAGATAAGGTGTCCATCGGAATTTTGAAAGCAAAGAGACACAGTCCAGAGGGAAACTCATCATTGAAAATTGGCCAAGATGTTTGGCTTTGGCACTATTCATCAAGAACTGACTCTAGGGGTGGGGAGATGGCTCAGGCGGCAAAATGCTTACTGTGCAAGCCTCTGACCTGATTTTGATGCTTAGAGCTCACATAAGAAAGCAGGATGAGCAGGTAAGGTTCTGTAGTCCAACATTCCTCTGGTGAAATGGGAGACAGAGACAGGACGACCACCCAGAAGCTTTTCCTAGAAGCTCCTGGACCAACTCACCTGGAGTATGCCACAGAGCAGCAGAAACAAGGGAAACCCTACTTTAGCGAGGTGAATGGTGAGGACTGACCCCCCACAAGATGTCCCCTGAATTCCACGTGCATGCTGTAGCACACAAGAATTTACCCCCACACACACACACACACAAACTCATGAATGTATGCACTCACACACGCTCTAAATGAATGAATGGATGCAGCCACTGAACAAATTTCTGTGCTCATTATGATTATTGGTCTCATTCATAAAAAAGATTATCAAGCTGTGAGAAGAACAAGGGTGCTCCAAGTCATCCAGGCAGCAAATGCTGGATCCGCTCATGAAATGAGTGATTTTTATTTCAGTTTTTGGTTGTTGACCCTTTTTTATTAAGTCCTTTCGAGCTCAACTAAACAAAATACATCATTGCTTTAGAAAGTTAAAGTTTTTTTAAGCAGATATTAATCACACATAATAGTGGGTTTCTCTGTGACATTTTCATGCATGTATGTAATTATTTTGATCATATTTACTTGAATAACCTTTTCTTGTCCCCCCATTCCTCCCTCAGATCCTTTTTCTCTTCCTAACTAATCTCCCTTCCATTGTCCCTTCCCTTCCTTCCCCACTCCTCCTCTCCTTCCCTCTCCTCCTCTTCTTCCCCCTCCTCCTCTCCTCTTTCCTCTTTTCTTGCTTGCAGTTTTTTTTTTTGGGGGGGGGGACCCACTGAGTTTAGTTGGTGTTGCTTACAGGAGCATGGGTGAGGGGTTATTTGCAGAAACATGGGTACCCTGCCACGGGATATACCATTGAAGAGCACCTGTCTTTCCCAACAAGCGTTAACTATGCCTGCATCCTCAGGGAGGGATGGAGGAATGAGTCTGGCATTTACTGCCCCACACTGGCACTGTCGTGACCTGGCAGCCGCAGTCAGCACAACACCCGCACAGAGCTGCAGCCTGGCACACCGAAACCTTCTCTTAACTCTCATGTGACAGGCCAGGTTCTCAGGCTCCTCAGAGTCCGTGGGCTGAGGTTCTATGAGCACGGAAGAGCTCTGTAGCTTACAGATCAGAAGTCATACCTCTAGCCAGAATTTTTCTTCCTCGTGCAAGAAAATTTTCTGTTGTTAGTAAACCATTCGTGTGAATGGTTCATAAAAACAAACAAACAAAACCAAAACAAACCCAAAACAACAACAACAAAAACAAGGTGAATAGAAACAGAAACAAACAGAGGAGGGAAAACTTCTCTGTATTTCTAGCCCCCAAATTCCTGATGAAATTTGTTGTATAGCCTTCCTGGCTTAAAAATAAAGATTTTTTGTTGTTGTTGTTGCTGTCTTTGAGAAAGAAAACTGTAACCAGCTCTTTACATCCATGCATTCTGCCTCTGTGTGGATTCATTCAAATATCTGTGGAAAATAAAAGTAGATTCTTAGTTTGGAGAATTAATATATGCTAATAAAAACATAAAAGGGGGAAATCACATCTGCGCTGAACATGCACAGACTTTTCTCTTATTTTCCCTTAAATAGTACCGATAATTCCATTGTATTAGGCATTGTGAGTGAGCTAGGGAAGACTCAGAATCAACAGACAGGAGGATGTGCACAGGTTCCATGTGAGCAGTGTACTATTTATATAAGGCTTATGCATCATCAGATGCTGGTATTCATGGGGGTAGGATGTTCATCCTGGAATCAATCCCTGTAGGTAACTGGGGATGTCTGTACATTATATTCTCTCTGTCTCTCTGTCTCTCTGTCTCTCTCGCTCTCTCTCTCTCTCTTTCTCTCTCTCTCTCTGTCTCTCTCTCTCTGTCTCTCTGTCTCTCTCTCTCTCTCTCTCTCTCTCTCTCTCTCTCTTACATTTCTATACATCATCTTCAACACTAAATTGTGTCTTCCACACACCACTACTACTCATTATCTTGGACTCAGAGGTTTTCCATTCAGATCTTGCCCTCTATAATCATCCTAACAAAGGCTGGAGTTCTTCTTGCCCCCATCATTGCCTCTTGGTCTTCTGTTACTGTTCAACTCATTAATGCTTCCAGGGAGAAGTGAAGAAGCATAGTCCTCACCCTTGTCTAAGACACTCCATGGCTTCCAGTTGCCCTCAGGAAGATGCCTATATTCCATAGTGCACCAGGCTTTTTATTTTGGACTACCAGGCAGCTTCCAAATCATGACATGGAGACTTATTGTTAGTTATAAATGTTCGAACTTAGCTTAGGCTTGTTTCTTGCTAGCTCTTATAACTTAACCTGTTTCTCTTCATTTACATTTTGCAGAGGGGCTTTTTACCTTTCTTTCCTTCTGTATATCTTACTTTCCTGCTTGTTGTGTCTTGCTGGTGGCTGCCTGACTTCTGGCCCTGGGCATGTCCCTCTCTTTCTCCCTGGTTCTCTCACCCTTCTTCTCTCTTGTCTAGATTTCTCCTCTTACTTATTCTCTCTTCCTGTCAGCCCCAACTATCCTTTCTCCTGCCTAGCTATTGGTCATTCAGCTTTTTATTAGCTCAATCAGATGTCTTAGGCAGGCAAAGTGTAACAAATGCAACACATCTTTACATAATTAAACAAATGTAGCACAAACAAATGTAACACACCTTTACATGGTTAATAAAGGCAGCAGAACAAGTATAACACAGCTTCACACAGTTAAAGTAATATTCTGCAGCATAAACAAATGTAATATATCTTTACATAGTTAAAATATTATTCCACAACACCCTAGCCTGAATATTGGGTCTGTTCCTATTTAGCTCCTGCTTGCCTCTACTGCTGCCTTCCTTGCTTACTGCATCTACTGAATTAACATGTAGCTTATTCATTTGTCAACAGCCTTAATCAAGCTATGCTATGTGCCCTGTCTGCAGCACACCAGGGTATAAAGGAGATTCAGTTCTAGATCCTCAATAGTCAGCAGTTTGAGACAGAGACAGAAAAGCAAAGGGATCCTGGTGAATCTGTAAAAAACAAAAACAGAGAAAAGCACAGGCCAAGGTTGTGAGGATCTCCTGACAGGCCCAGATGCCTTTCCTGTGGGAGGAGGTGTTATATGCCTTATATGCTGCAGGTGTCAGAGAGATCTGGGGGGGGGGGTGACTTTGGAGGGGGGGAAGCAGGGGGAGTTGGGGGTGATCTGGGGGGACTCTGCCTGCAGGAGGTTTCTTCTGCGGATGGGGGCAGTGGGTTTAGAAAGCATACAGAGGACAGTAGATTGATGTGGCAGGGCGGTGTGATAAGTACAGTGTGGCGGGGCCTAGGGCCAGTGGGCAGGTCTGTGAAGGCATGGGGGGGTGGCATTTATCCCAATGTCATGAGAAAACAGTGAAGGGTTGGGAATGGCTCCAAAACTGATACAGTAATAGACAAGAAGAGACAGGGCAGTGGAAGTTAAGAGAAATGGGCAGGCTGAAAAGATGGGGAGAGTCTAGAGATCATGGAGCGTGGTGTCCATGTGGATGCCTGGGGCGAAGGAAAAGAAGCTAAAGGGTGAAGTGTTGGCTGTTGGAACACACCGACCTCTCCCTTCCCAGCTCTGCACTCTGCATATTGCTATTGTTTCTGACTCAACTGCTTTCTCTTTTCCATCCATTTCGCATTCGGTTTAGGCATGGCCTCTCCCTGAGAATCTAGCATCAGACTCTAGCAGAAAAGCGATGGTGCATAGTTATTGTGTAGCTAGGAGAATTATTACAGGGACTACTTTGAAAAGATGTGTCTAGGATATAAAGAAACCAGAAAGCAGGCGTTTTGCATGGCCAGTAAGACTGATTGATACCTTCCCAGAGGCAGGAAAGAACCAGAGGAGAGATTACTAGAACTCAGGGCAAAGAGCATACAGAAAGTACCCCCCTGCCAATTCTGACCGGAGCTGCATGCTTCAACAGTAGGAATGTTCTTCAAAGGAGGAAGCTCAGACAATTACACCCCAGATGTACCCTCTTCCCTGAGATACACCCGACTGCCACCCCTTTGGTCAGGGATCCCTAGTGGCCAAATCCAATTAG
Source organism: Peromyscus aztecus (assembly GCA_902168405.1). NCBI lineage: Eukaryota > Metazoa > Chordata > Mammalia > Rodentia > Cricetidae > Peromyscus > Peromyscus aztecus. The sequence goes on along the minus strand of CABHPQ010000837.1, from coordinate 5,339 downwards.
AGGAAGCAGGCCCAGAAGCCCTTTGATGGCATCCCTGTGAATCAGCCCCAAGGATCAGGACAAGATGCAGGGTCCACCAGAAGAACCATGTGGATGGTGTTCTACAGTGCTGCTGACCCTTCCTAGTCCCTGCCTAAGTAAACCATTTGTTCTGTTAGGTCTCACAACACCCTGTAGTTTCCACCAGCCCAGAGTCACTCGCTGCCCTCCCCACCTCCTAGGATGCATCTCATCTATCTGTAGAGATTGCTCTCTGTAGAGCAATTAGGAAAGGCTCCACGAATGCTGTATAAAGACTTGACTTCCATTTAAAGCTTAACTACTCAGTCTAGCATCAACTGGCGCCTTAGGGTTAATGGAAAGAAACAAGCCTCTGTACTGGAGACAAGGTTTAGCATTTTCCCACCCCAAGATACATACTTGCTGGTTTTTCCTTCTTGTTTGGAAGGATCTGTGTGCCATCAGTCAACAAACCTGCAGAAGGTTTCCTGTGTGAGAAGCTAGGATTCCTACCAAAAATTAACACACACTGGGATCTCATTTTCATTTTGCAACAAAGGAAATGAAAGCAACTGAAAGAAGTGATAAGATTTCATCCAAATAGTAAAGATGGGTCAAATATAAAGATATGTTGGGGAATTAAATTTACCAGGTACATGCAACGTCAGAGTTCATAGCTGGTGACAAGGCTCTGCTGTGTTTACAGTCTGTGAGGGAGTGGACTGAGCTTCACATTCCCACAGTGTGTCCTGTCTGCTCTGGTCTCTCCATTTCCCCACCCATCCCAGCTCTCCTTCCCCTTCAGTCTGCCCTATCCTGAGGAAGTGGGGAAACCTGTTCTCCCAGTATTTTTTTTTTTTTTGTATCTCATCATATATTATCTAGCTTATTGTTGAAAGCATTTAACAAACAAGGGGCTCCCGCCTCCCCTTTATGATCTAAAATATAGCTACCTTGTCATCACACTTCTGTGGTTCCTCTCATCTATGATTAAAGACAAGACTTCTGTCCTTCACACGATTGTAGATTCCTACCATGTCCCATACCTAGTAAGCACTCAAGGGGCCTTCTGATCATCAGTTCATGTAGATACAGCTACCCCACTGCCACCATAACAACTCCACAGCTTGTTTAAAGCTGGTGACAGAAATGTGTAATGAGTTGGCACCGTCCCCTTTCAGCTACTGACCCTGTGTGTAGAGGCATGATATTGTGCTTACCCCCATTAGGTTTGGGGAGCTCCAAACTCCATTACAAAATCAGGAATGTTGCCAGTATGTTACCTGGCTCTTCTCTGTCTCCAAACACAATCCAAAACAAGAGCCTGTTTCCATGTTACACACAAAAAGACATTGTTCTTCAGCTTCAGAAATCTTGTTGGCAACAGAACTCACAATCCTGCCAGCCACAGGAATTTCCTCTCTGGGTTGTACAGGGCCATGGCTGAGATCTTGGAAATCCTATTCAGTAAACAACCATGGAGTGAATCTTCAGTTGTCTGGACTGCCCTATTGACAGAGAGAGCAGATGGTCTTCTAAAATGGCTCCTAGACAGTGGAGTGAATCACTGAGAATTCTAGATTCATTCATACCTCCTTCTATGACATCCTATCAACTAGTGTGGCTGTCATGTCATACATGTCACACACATGTCACACACGTCTGGGTGTATGGTGCTTCCTGGAAAGGGAGAATCTGGTGGGCCCTGTGAGCCTTGTCCACATCTTCAGATGCATTATTTGCTCTTTTCCACTCCATTCCATGTCCCAGGAGACAAATCCGTGAGGACTGTCCCGACTCCTGGATAAAGGTAACAGCCAGCAGGAGACTGTGAGGTTGTGAAAGAGAAGAGTGATGGATGAGCCTCCATCCCTGTCACGTTGCCCTTAGTGTACAGCTGACAGTCATGGCCCTTGCCTCTTGGAGTCCTTATTCTCTGCGTACTCTGGCTTTGCTAGCCCGGGCATTGAACTAAACTTTGTCACCCTTATCTTTTGAAATCAACCCAGTGTTACAATGTTAAATCTAACCAAGTTTGAGTGTGCTGCCATTTCTTTCTTGTTCTGACTTAGAATGATACAATAGGATGTAACGTGAAGGCCTGGCCCACTTGGATCTCAAGTTAGTATGAGGAGAGAGATAGCAAATATGTATGAAATACGCTTGTTCCAGTATTAGACAGTGGTAAAGGCTAAAAGAGAAAAAGGAGATGAGAGTAACGACGGCAATGAGGCCTCTTAGGAAGGGAGGGCTACATAGATTGGTATTGACTGGAGAGATGCCACGTAGCCGGTGACCGTATTGAGAAGGGAGCCTGGCTGCAGCAACACTGAGGAGGAGCAGTGCAGACAGGGCCAGCGGATGGAACTGGTCCTTGAGGAGGAAAAGTTGAGACAGCGTGGAGCCTAGTGACAGAGGATAGCGGAAAGTGAGGTCTAGGAGGGAGGGTGGGTGGGGTTTCTGGGTTTATCCTAAGGGCACAGGGAAGTTGTTGTGGAATTTGGCATGGATAAATTGAAATGGTCCCTTTCCTGATTAGTTTAAACAGTGGAGGGTTTAATTGAAAAGAAAAGAAAAAGTGACAAGTGCTGTGGGATGTTGTGTATGGCAAATGTGTTGCTAATAAAACACTGATTAGCCAGTGGCTAGGCAGGAAGTATAGGCAGGACTAACAGAGAGAATTAAAAGAACAGGAAGGCAGAGGGAGTCACTGCCACCCACCGCCAGGACAAGCAGCATGTAAAGATGCCGGTAAGCCACGAGCCATGTAGCAAGGTATAGATTTATAGAAACGGATTAATTTAAGATATAAGGACAGTTAGCAAGAAGCCTGCCACGGCCATACAGTTTGTAAGTAGTATAAGTCTCTGTGTTTACTTGCTTGGGTCTGAGCGGCTGTGGGACTGGCAGGTGACAGAGATTTATCCTGACCGTGGGCCAGGCAGGAAAACTCTAGCAACAGACAAGTGTACTGTTTAGCAGGGCATGGATGGGATTAGCAGACCGAGAAGGAAGCTTCTGGAACCAGCCTCACAAGCGGCTGTCACCATCCTTACCTGAGCAGCTGTCGCTGGCATCTGGGAAGAGACAGCGTCATGAAAATGGGGTCACAGGACAGAAGCTGGCATCTGAGGAGGATTCTTGGAAGCCCCTTAGCTTGTCCAGGGGAATGGGCAGGAGTGGGAATTCCAGTAAGGCCATGTCCAGAGTCCTATGGGCAGGAGGGCAGTATGGGAGCCTGGACTCCGGAGAAGAGCTGAGCACACAGTGATCTGTACATTTGATGCGAAATGGAGGTGCAGGGACAAAAGAATTTCATGTCTCCCAACTAACGTCCTTAGTCAGTCCTGATATTTGCCAACAAAACTCTAGCAGTTTTCATAAACCTTAAAGTGCCCAGAGCTCGGGCAGGAATGGGGAATCTGGGCAGACAGTAATAACAAGATGTGGGGATGATGGGAAGAGTGCGGGTGAGCCTATCAAAGGGCTGCCAGCGGGAAGCGTTCCCCAACCCTGAGTTCCAGCTCCTGGGGGCAAGCCATGACGTCAGCAGTGACTTGCTCGGCTAGCTCTTCAGACTAACAGACGTTTCCAGAGCTGTTCATTGCTGTGTTCTCACTGCTGTTCAGGGGCCAGGAAACCCTGCTGGTTGCTTATTTTGGGTTAAGGAAGGTAGGGTTCTCTTGTACCTGCTCCCGCTGAGGGCACCATGTGGCTGGCTTTTCCAGGCTGACAGACAGCTTCCACACCTGTGGTCCTCAATTGGAAGAACACAGAGTGGTTATTAACATAGAAATCCCAGGGAGGAAACGCCCGCCGGGAGTGAGTCTGGGAAAGTAAATGTGCATAGCCTCCTTTGTGGCTTTTCTCTCTGGTTCCTGTCTTTCAGTAAAACAGATCTGGGGGGGCGGGGGGGGGGGGGGCGACAATAAAGAGAGGCATCGCCCTCCAAACAGACCTCAGCTTCTCTTGAGTGCTAACTCATCTCATGCTGTTATAATTTATGGCTTTTAGCAACAGAACTCCTTTCAAAGATAATCAGCCACAGACAATACGTTTTAGGTTTTTTTTTTGTTTGTTTTGTTTTTTTAATTCTTTGAGAAACTCATGCATGTGTACAGCAAAATACGATCAAATCTACCCTTGTTTCCCCGCTCCTGCTCTCCTCGGGTACTACCAATATGGCCTCTGCCAACTCCATGTCTTTTGTTATTGTTGTTGTTGATAACCCAATAAGTCTTACCTGTGACACCTGTAGGTGTGCAGAAATGGAGCCACCCATGGGAAACATGCCAATGGCTACCCCAAAAAAGAATAATTCTCCCCACTCACCCTGGAAGCTATCAACTGCCAATAGCTCCTCAGTAAGGATGAGGCCTCAGGAGTTTCTCCCTGATCTAAGCTGGAATTCCTGCTGGCTTGATCTTGTGCAGGTCTCGTGCAGAGAAACCCAGCCGCTGTGAGTTCATGAGAGCAATGGTCATGTCACATCTAGACGTGTATTTCCTAACACGCCTCCTCATCCTCCGGCTCTCACACAGTTTTCACTTCTTCTTCCATAATGTTCTCTAAGCCTTGGCAGGGGGTAGCAAGTCATAAAGATGCCGCTCCATCAGCCTGTTTAGGACTGAGTACTCACGTGGTTATTCTCAGCACTTTGACTGAGTCTCTGCACTAACCCCTGCCTACTGCAAAAAGAATCTTCTCTGACTAAAGTTGAGAGCAGCCCAAGTCTATAGCTATAAGTATCAATATTTAGAAATCAAATTGACATAAGAATGCCACAAAAATAACAATAATAGTCTCTACCCTAGGGCTTACAACCTCCCCAGCCACAGGCTTTTGATGAGGTTTACAGTGCCAGTCAGGAAATTCCCTCCTATGAAGCAGACCTCAACAAATTCAACAAGAAAGCAGTTTCTCACTCCATCACAGTCACACCAGTACTGCAGCAGCAGGCACATCTTCCCTGGCAGATCAGTACGGATTGTGCATGGTCCAGTGCTGGGTAAGACCACTGGGTTTTTTTTTTTTCTCCTAAGCAGCCTGCTTAGTACTTTCTGATACCATGAAAGCTAGCCAGAGGGACGCGAGCTTCCCAATCCACTTGACACTGTGCTCTGCAGCCAAAGTGTTGGCACAGAATATTAACGTGTAACTCAGCAATATGCAAGTAGCCATTTCCTAAACACTGCCACACACCCTTACCTCACCTGTCCTATCAGATTCATGCAGTCCAACTTTCTTTGTACCACCAGCTCCCAAATAATGACACAGAGACTTCTTATCAATTATGAAAGCTTGGCCTTAGCTTAGGCTCTCATAACTTAAATTAACCC